>JAJJMA010066466.1:0-10114 GCA_023529015.1 Papaver nudicaule
CTTTTTCATTTACATTGTTTTTGATTTTAGAAATTTCTTTGTATTTGAAATGTATGCATGTGGCTTTAGGGGTTTTCTACATCAAATTGAGGGTTGTAATGTACTATTGTAGTGTATTTAATCCTTAAATTCATACAAAAAATAGGAAATTTTTCTTACCCTGAGTAGGATTTTGGCACCTTAACCTCATAGTTAGTTCAATTACCTAACTACATGTGCATATTCTTGTTCAGGTTATTGTAGGATTTTGAAAGATATATGCAACAACCATGAGTTCTGGATTCCGAGGTATTCGAGGTGATGTCGAAAGTGGGTTTGCTGGAATTGCTCCTGATCAACGCCATGCCCTGGTATTCATCAATTTCTTGGATATAAAATTGGAGTTAGTTGTTGTAGGACATAGTTGTTGTCTATTTAATGGAGTGCAAATTTTTTGTTTGGTGTGTTTGTATCAGAGAATTCGTGGTGCAGCACGGCCGAATAATACCAACTCTTTTGCTTTTCTTTTCACTGGTACTTATTATCTTTCCGAAATTGCAGTTTTGTTTCAGTTGAGATATGTTGTAAATACGTATGTTTAAACACGTTAATTGTTTAATTCTGCAGTTTTCTTGCTGTTCATGATACTAAACTCTAACCAGATATCACCAAATTTTCTGGTAAGTACTTACTTATTAGAGTGCTAGGTGTTTTAAGTTGGAAAATCCTTCGAATTTGAAATGTATATGTTGTCCAATGCAAATGTTCAATGGAGCCAATTTTGTACTTCCAACTTTTCTAGGTTTGGGTAGTTTTTGGTGTTTTCCTGGTGGCCGCAATCTTTCGGATATATGAAATATGCAGACAGATTCAAGTTCAGACCGCCCAGGCTCGTGCTGGGGGTTCCAGTGATGCACTGCAAGGTCAATCAGAGTTGCCGTTGCCATCATCCTTGGCAATTGCAGCAAGAGGTGGATTACAAGGTCTAAGACTCCAGCTTGCACTTCTTGGTCACAATTTTGATGAACTAGGTATATGACACTATAACGCGTATTCGGTAGTGTAATAGGTTATGTTTTAGATAGATTTGAGATGTATGGCAACAATGCCTGAAATTACTATTTGCACAACGATTATTTTAAAGGCCATTTTGTTAATGGTCAAACTGTTTTAATTTCGCTTGCAGAATTTGAAACTCTGGGTGTAGTTGATTCTTATAATGTTTCCCCTGCTGCCTCAATGAGCGAGGATGAGATTAATGCTCTTCCTGTTCATAAGTACAGGGTTACGGGTCAAGGAAGGCAAGTATTGTGTTTGTTCTCTCAACTTGTATATAGTGTTTTCTCTGTCTTATGTTTATCTCGATTGTTATATAGGCATTTATGAAACATTAGTAACCCTTATCCTTCAACTTTCGCTTGTACAGTGAGGGTTCATTACAGCAGCAGAGCTCCTCTTCACCTGCAGCCGAGGTTTCTGATTTGATCCCTTTCATTTACATAACGCACTATAACAACCCCTTTACAATATTGTCTTTATTTCTTGTTTTCTGTTCATGTAAGGTTACTTGTCATGTATTGATTTGTCCTCACATAGCAGAGTAATCAGGTTCATGATGAAGCACTGGCTAGTGCGAAGGCTCCTGAGGATGAACTAACTTGTAGTGTCTGCTTGGAGCAAGTCAATGAGGGAGAAATCATCCGGACCCTTCCATGTTTGCATCAGGTGTGCAACCCTCAATTCATCACCTTTATAAGCATCTGCAAATTCGTGTTGTTTATGCTGTAGATGCTATATTCTCTGTACTAGCTGTAGGGTCTTAACTTCTTGTTTGTATATAGCATCTGCCAGTTCGTGTTGCTATCTTATAACCATCTATCTGATCCTTGTTTTTCTCTGACATACGCAGTTCCATTCCAACTGCATCGATCCTTGGCTGCGGCAACAAGGAACATGCCCGGTCTGCAAGTTTAAAGCTAATGAATGGCAGGAAAACGATGTGAACACCGGAGTGTATGATGGTTCACCTATGGTGTGACAGTATACTCTCAGCCTGCTGGGAGTCACAGGTTCATATACATCCACCTTGTATTAAAAATAAATGTGTTGCCTATGTATATTTAGACTAGACATAGAAATGATCAGGTCTCATAATCAATGCATACGACAGTCTGTATTTAAGGACTGCTGCTATGGCGATTTGAGTTTTATTCCAGTAGTACTTGGTCATACATGCAAGTAAACAGAAAAAATCTTGGATATGTAAATTTAACAGTAATTAGTCTCTGAAATCTGGTGTTTTTGAGTCTAAAATTGGAAAGCAGATTTTTCAATTCCTGTAAGTATTCTTTTCTTATTTACTCTGATTTTTCAGTTGTCCTTTTCAATTTTGCAGTAAAATTGAGTGCGAGTTTTTATCCTTTTTTCATTTTTAGGTCGATACATGGTAGTAGGCTAATAGCTAGTACAATGTCATTTTCAATTTCACATGCCATGTTCGCTTTGACAATGAACGAAACAGAATAACTTCCTTGGAAAACATTAGGTATGGATAAAAGTTGAAATTTCTGAGAAATTGATGAATTATTTTACTGAAAGACAAAACTTTGAAGTCATGATGATATGATTCAAGATAACAACGGAAATATGCACATGGTTGGTCTGAAGATGAACAGGTCTATTCATATAATGCGCTGTTTTTGGCACAGCAGAGTTTTTGTTGCGCTGCAACCCATGCCAAAATAGGGTCATCAAAACCCAAAACCAAAAACCCCTTATAAAATGGACAGTTTTACCCTTTAATTTTAGTTTAGTGTTAGTGTTTGATTATCATCAGATTAGTGGTAATCATGATTATCATAATCTATATAGTTAAGTTAATAAAAAATTTTGAGAGAATAAATTTGTTTTCATCGATCCTACAAATCATTTAGAGAGAAAGGAGAGGAAAAAATCTCAAAGTTTTGATTCACTCAACCAAAATGAGTGATTCAAACACCGATTTCGAGCTACCGGAGACTCCAATAGATTACAACAACAAAATCTACTGTCCAAACGAAGATTTTTGTGATTGTTGTGATTTGGGCGGCTCTGTTTACGCCTTGGTTTGGCCTCAGAATTGAGGCGTAAACTTTTGTTTACGCCTCAAGATTCTTCCCAAGTTAGGCGTAAAAAGTTGAATTTGGGGAAACTGAGCCGTACACTCAATTTACACCTTGGACGACAACCTGCCATTGAGACGTAAGTTGCATGGCAATCTTAAATGCACTATTTACGTCTCAGCTGGTGAGGCGTAAAAATTTTATTTACACCTTGAGTTTTGTGTTTACGCCTCAATATTTCTTGACACATTTTTAATATACGCCTTGGTTATTGAACCGTAGAAATAGGTTTTTCGTCAAATACTTTTAAGTGTTATTTACGCCTCAATTTCACAGTTTACGCCTTGGTTTAGTAGGCGTAAAACATTCTTTTACGGCTTGGTTTTGATGTTTACGGTTCAAATTTTTGTGAGCCAAAATGTTTACGCCTTGGTTTGGTAGGCGTAAAACATTCTAGGGCAAAACTAGGGCATCTTTTACGGCTTGGTTGCAAGGCGTAAAAACTTTTACGCCTTATTTCATGAAGAATCACAAGCCGTAAAAACGTGTTTACGCTTGAATTCAGTATGAAATCTGAACCGTAAAACCAATTGAGGGGAAAAAAACAGCCCCAAATCGATGATTCTAACCTAAAAAAACAATAAAAACATGATTGAAAACATGGGGTTTGTTCAGAATTAGTACATGAGACGCATATTGGGATCTTTAGACTGATTAGAGGCCAAATCAGCGGGACGCCTCAAACGAAGAAGGTTTGAAACTGTTGGAGAAGGGGAATAGAATTTGAACCGTAAAACGGTTATTGTTTTAGGAGAAGGAGGGATATATGGTTAGAAGATAAGGTTAATTAGTTTTAGTTTTTGTTTTTGGATTAGGGTTATAAAACTTGGGTTATTAGTTAAGATTTAGGGGTGTTTTAATTTGTAAGGGTAACTTAGACTTTTCATACATATTTAGACATCCCTTATAACTACATTTGGATGGTTTTATTGTTTTGCAGTGTCACCAAAAACTCTGCTGTGCCAAAAACAGCGCATATATATATCTGTAAAAGCACATAAATTTCAGACATATTTCTCCGGGATAGAGCCCAGTAGACATATTGTTGCCTAAGGCCCAAAATCATAGGCCCAAAATCATAGGTTTTAGCTATATCTCTACGTGTACTTGCCGTAAAATGCTAGCTGCTGCCCATCTGCACTTGATCCTGCCGTCCGTGCTCTGTTGAAGTCCTATCTAGCTAGGAGGAATCAGAAAGAAAGAAGAAAAGAAGATGTTGAGCAGGTTACCGGAAGAGCTTCAGGTGGATATTTTCTTAAGGTTACCTGTGAAATCTATTATAAGTTGCAGGTACGTATGCAAGCCTTTGTCTAAACTACTTTGTAACCCTATCTTTATAAAAGATCACCTCGACCGTAACACGAAAAACCCTAGGCTCATGCTTCTACCTTGCGATTCGGCCAGCAATCGTATATGTTATTCAATAGATTATGCTTCAATATTGTCAGCATCATTATCAGCTGCAGCACTGGCGTCAACATGTACATGTGATGGAGCTATTCCAATGGATTTTACTTTCCAACGTGATTGGCCCTTCGGTAGTCGAGTAGTGGGCTGTGAGATTTTCATCATGGATAAAGAGAGGAGCAAGAGAGAGATCAAACATTAAACTCACAAGGATTACATTTCTAAAAACTTTCTCTATATTTTTTCATTAACATTACTGCTGCCTTTTATAGGCTACAAACCACAAACCCACTAAATTCATACGTGACTTCGTTACCAAAATACATGGACACTTCTCACAACTAAGTTCCTAACTTATAGGAACCACCACTTGATAACATTTCCTAAATATTAGGATTACATCACAATCCTAATTCGAACATATCACGTTTTTCTTTCTCAAAAAATATCTAGCATATCTTAACAAATCTAATCACTTGACTAATTAAATTCGAACATACATATTAAACGTGTTTGGATTATAAATCCAACATGGGCTCTTGTAATGGTTTGATTTGCATATGCATATCAGATAATCGATTTAATATCTGGTACCCTTCAACTGGTGATTATTTATTCGACCCCTATGGAGTACATCAACTCTACCCTCCCATTCAGATAAGGTCATGTCACTAACAAAATGCAAAAATAACAAAGCATCATAGTTCAACATAAAACAGTAAAAAACAACCCCACGAAGTTGGATAAATGTTAAGAAGAAACAAATAGCAGTGGTCTCGATATACTACTAACAAAGACAATGGCATTATTACTAGTTATCCAAATTCAAAATCAAACTCAATAAAGATTACCGGTTCATAAGTATAAGTACTCAGGTTGGCATCCTCCTACGGCAGCTCAACTTGGTATTTTGCCTCCTCAATTTCCATTGACTCCATTACTTTTGTGTCTTGTTCCCCTAATTCTTTCAAAAAAACTAAGGTGTTCTTGTGAGGGGATACTCGAAAAACCCAATTCTCAAACTTCACAAGCCTTTTCAAGGTAGGAGTTCTTGTGCCGTAAATGTTGAGATGGTAATTATCATAAGCTAGAACACCATCACTGTTTGTAACGGCTAATATTTTGCTACCTTCAACCCTAAACTCTTTACTCCAACCCAGTGACTGATGTTCCTTTCCCTCATTGTGGTCATGATTATCATTCTTCTTTTTCAGTAGCCATACGTCATAACAACGAATGCTTTCAACTAGATCAGTAGCAAAAAATAAAGACCCATCCAAAACCCCTATCCACCCATGTGGCAAAGGAGGTGGTGGATGATTATTACAAAACTTTTCTTACGCCAAATCAAAGGTGATGATTTCTAACTTATGGTCCACCCAATGAAGAGCTCCATCGGTGTAGATACCATGTTCCAACAGTCTGAATTGGTAATTGAAGTTTCCAGTAAGTTTTCTCCAACCATTTCGACTGCCTAGAGTGTATATGTAGACTTGTACAGACTTGGAATCAGCCATATATTTTCCTACATTTGTATTCATTGGTTGAAGAAACATAACCAAATCCGAATGTCCAATATATTAGAGAATGTCTCTTGATTTCTGGAACCATAACTTCTTCTCTAGTGATAGGGTTACAAATGCAAACTAACGATCCTCGAGCAAAACAGATCAACCCATTACATGAGCCAACAAAACACGAGTTCATAATCATCGATCTGCTTAAATTAATCCTTCTGATTCTCTGAATTTCAGACTCATGATTCCGATTATATTCAAAATAGTAAAAACAACGATTATCACCATTCCTAGTATGAGTCAGAGAAAGAAAACCCAACATACCATTGTCAACAGCAGGATGATTGAGATGATGTAAGTGCATCTTCGAGAATAATGGATTATTAGAAACATGATTTGCCCAATTTCTGCATACTAATTTGCAATCAAGAACTGATTCAGTCGGTAGACGAGTTAGTATGTCTAATGTAATCTCCCTAGGGAGACTGATGAAATAATCCATCCAAACCCTTTTCCTTCCCTGTAGTTGAAAAAAAAGGTTTTACGGATGCTTTAAAGAGATATTAGAAAATTTAGGGTTTGGTTAGTTTTCCGTATTTTTCTGGTGGCCGCAATCTTTCTAGCGGTTCTAATATATAATGCACATCTTGGCAATTGCGGCAACTAGGTTCGTGCTGGGGTACCAGTGATGCGTGGCAAGGGCAATCAGAGTTGCCGTTGCATATGCCCTCATCTTGGCAACTGCGGCAACTAGGTTTGTGCTGGGGGTTCCAGTGATGCGCTGCAAGGTCAACCAGAGTCTTCGTTGCATATGCCGTCATCCTTGGCAATTGCGGCAAGAGGTGGATTACAAGGTCTTAGACTCCAGCTTGACTTCTTGATCACAATTTTGATCAACTAGCCTAATTTTAGGCTAAAGTGAAAAGCTAAGTAGCTCAATTAATACGGGACGAAGGGAGTATAAATTTGTATGATTGTAGGAGTTTTCCAAACATCAAATTCCCTTCCTTTCTCTACTTCCTTTCTTCACAATCTTGCATCCTTTCAGAAGTAACATTATTTGGAAAGTTTCCCCGGTCTTGCATGTGGCTTCCTGATTCGAGTTGTTTAAATTAGGCCAGGTTCCATAATTTAGCTACAGGTCGAGTTTAGGAATGTCTTGGGGAACAAATTTGTACGTATTAACCTATATAAAAGGATCCTCATCAAGTTGAGAGTTATAGGTATCTTCTTCACAATTTGCGAGAGTTAGCTCGTACGTATACGTAGAAGATGGCTAAAGTAAGGAAGTACGAAGAGAATAAAGATCTTGAAGGATCAGAAAGGTTGGAAAGAGCTCGTGAAGTTGGTCCAACTGGTAAAATGTCTCTCTTCACTGATATGTTAGGTGATCCCCTTTGCAGGGTTCGCCAGTTTCCTGATAATCTCATGTTGGTAGCTGAAATTGGTGAAGATAGGGAAGCGAAAGAAATCGTGGGTCTAGTCAGAGGTTGTATCCAAACCGTTAGAAGCCATAATAATGATCGTTATACTAAAGTTGCCTATGTCTTAGGTCTTCGGGTTTCGCCCTCTCATAGGAGATTGGGTATAGGATTTCAACTTGTTTCAGAGATGGAAAGTTGGTTTAGGGAGAACGGGGCAGAGTATTCGTACATTGCAACTGATAAAGACAATGAAGCATCGGTAAGATTGTTTACAGACAAGTGTCGATATACTCCATTCTGTACATTGCCAGTACTAGTTCAACCAGTGTTTGAACACTGAGCTAAGCGGGTGAAGATATATAAACTCACTCCTTCTGATGCTGAAGTTCTCTATCGGCAGAGGTATTCCACTGTAGAGTTCTTTCCTCAAGATATTGATTTGGTTTTAAGTAGTAAACACAATTTGGGTACCTTTGTTGCCGTGTTAACTGATTCTAAATTAGACTCTTTAGATGTTAATCAGTTTTTATCTGGACCACCCGAGTCGTGGGCAGTTTTAAGTGTCTGGAACAGCAAAGAGGTTTTTACTTTAGAATTAAGGGGTGCGAATAGAATTTTTCGTGGTCTCGTTAAAGCAACACGAGCAATGGATCGTGTGTTCCCATGGCTTCGTATACCGTCAGCTCCAGATATATTTAGACCATTTGGCTCACTTTTTTTGTATGGAATTGGTGGACAAGGAAGTAAGTCAGTGACATTGACGAAAGCATTATGTGGGTATGCACATAACTTGGCTAAGGAGAAGGGGTGTGCTTTGGTTGTATCCGAGATAGCAAGTTCCGAACCGGATAAAATCGGCGGCATTCCTCACTGGAAGAGGATGTCCTTTGAAGATCTTTGGTGCATAAAGAGATTAGGAGAGGACTGTAGTGATGAGTCAGTAGACGACTGGACTAAATCTAAACCTGGTCCTTCTATATTTGTGGATCCGAGAGAAATCTGATTTAAGAAAAGAAAATTGTTGATATTTTTTCTTTTTCGAATGAAACTGTTCTTTTGTTTAGTTGAATTCTTCATCACTAAACTCTACAAAATGGTGATAATTCTGTAGACATGTTCTGCTTCCCGAAATGAGAGCTGCAAACTGTACAAGAACTGTCCCTTTAACATATTGGATACTGTGACATATGTATACTTATCGAAGGAAGACCAATGCACCATATGTCTGACGTTCTTTTCTTACTACAGCATCCTTTATTGTTTTTTGAATATGAAAGGTTATATTGAAAGTTGGACCGAAGCCCACTATCAGGTAGCTAGGTAATGAGAAAAATCCCCCCCGATGCAGACGAGTTTCGAACTCAGGTCGCTGGTGTTATCACCCAACAACTTTACCACTGTACTACTGTGACATCTGTTACGACATCCTTTATAGGTGGAAAGAAAATCAGTAGAATGACTAGCAAGACGAAGAGGAGCAACATCATCATCATTCTAATTAGTACCCACTTGAAGATAATTAATATATTTTTAACCCTAGTTTGAGAAGGCTAGTCATTTCATTCAAGTTACAATCCTCTTCAACTTCTTCATCTAGCAAATTATGGTGGTAACTTAAAGGCAGTTACTAGCTAATCCTAGCAAATTAACAGCTCAAACCGGAAGCCACTTGCTAGCTAGTAAGTGTGGAATTGTATTACTACAAATTCAAAAACAAACAATTACCAACTATATATCTTAAGAGTCTATCCTCTAGGGGTGTACCTTCCATCTGGAATAAGCATTGTCTTCCTTGTTGTTCCTGAATGCGCAGCATCCAATGGAGTAAACGATAATCAGGAAGATGAGGAAAACAATATTCACGACGGCAACCTTCTTCCAGTCTCTTTTCAAAGTTGCAAGAACTGCTGCCTTACAAGACTGACAATCTAAACATAGACCAGCACAATCTGGGTTGGTTGAAGTAGTGGTGGTGTTTTTCTCCCAAACTGTTGAAGATTTGTACACAAACCTACATTCTTGTGGTGGTTTACAACAACCAGACTGCAACCACAAAAAGAATATCCATGTGAAAATCTGAATTAAAATTTGAAAATTTTGATAACAACAATATATATGTGTACCGAAAGCATAAATTCTTGTAAGTAAATTGTTTTCGTCTACATGCTACCTAAGGTTACAAAACTAGCTCTTCAATTTGTATCAGTAGGAACAAAATTGGTACTTATCATGCAGTGTTTTTCTAGCTGTGCTCAAGGCACTGTGTTAAGCTACCAGTTCATAAACATCAAACACAATACTTATTAGTGAAACCATTTTATATGACTTTTAGGGTTCATAAGATCAGTTTTCCATGATCTAAAACCACATATCAGTACAGCATTCACCAAACACATAAAACCCCAATCTGATCAACATATTTCAACATCAATTTCTACACCAATATATTGAAACAAAAAGTTGACAATTTTTGCCCAAATTTACGTAACATTCAGTGATCATTGCCCACTACAATAACTGAAAGAAAAGGGGCAAACTGTTAATGCATAATTCTGAATGGACACGTGGCGCCATCACCGGAGGTCGTACACCGAAGCAGTGTGAACCGCGAAGGACAGGAGCGAAA
>JAJJMA010066467.1:9768-22947 GCA_023529015.1 Papaver nudicaule
TCCTTTATCTCTTAGGTGGACTTGTATATCACATAAATATCTTTTATGGTCCATCTAACGATCCTCAATGAGTCAATAAGATAAAGATTATCTCAGGTCTGTTGGATTCTATCTTGAAGTGTTTTTGAGCTAACAAAACACTTGGCAGATAAACTTAAAAAGAATTCCAATTGAGATTAATCTATATTACTTGGTTGGCAAGTTTAGGGTTTCCTTAACTTGTGGGACAAGTAATTGATTGCTTTATTCCAAAGCAACCTATCTTATTGAGTGCTATAAATAGAGGTGTATATGGACAAATACCGCAAGCATCAAGCATACGTGAAGGTCCTTAGGGAAGGTAGCGTAAACTCTTTTCACTTCGGTGAATGCTTGTTATGGTATAGTCATCCTCTATAGGTTGCAGCTCCTCTGGGAACTCCCTACGACTATAAAAGACTTCTCTTGAGAGTTGGGAAGCACAGGTAGGAGATTGAGACCATATTTGGTTGAAATCGGATTAACCTGTAACCTTGGTAACCTAATCACGTTCTTGTCTATTCCATAGTCCGTCTCTTCTGCTATACGGCTATTCAAGAACTGATACGTTACACACAAGGTTGAAAGGTAGCAACGCACGGCTGCACTCGGTGTTGTAAGACCTAGTTAGCTCAAGTTATACAAGTTTCTTAAGTGATTCTTCGTGTATAACTGAGGTAGAGATAAATTGGGCATAGCTTACTCGGTTTGCTTGTCAGCCCCGATTTGTGAAGTACATTTCCGTATGAACTGGATTTAATCATCCGAAGGAAGTCAACTTGTGTGTGGTAAACTGATAGAGGACAGTTAGACCATACGTCAACAATTAGGTTGCAAAGCCAGTATTGCTGACTCAAGCCTTTGACATCGGTCAAAGCAACTCATAGGCCTGTAAAGGACGTCAGCTGGGGGAATCAAGTGCGTGACGATCTGTGGGGGATCTAGAGACGTAAGGAGTGCGACAGTAGCCAATTCGCTTGGAGGGATTGAGTTGGTCTCTGCTACATCCCAGACCGAAGTCTTATAGTAGTCTAGTGTTTGTAATCAGTTTGTACTGGGCGGTGTTCAATCTGGACGAGGTCCCGAGGTTTTTCTGCAAGGCAGTTTCCTCGTTAAAAAATCTCTGGTATCTTGTGTGCTTTTACTTTCCGCATTATATCTCTGATTATATAATTAAAGCACCAAGTAGTACGTTATCCAATAATTGTAGAGTTTAACTCCAAAGTCCCAACTTTGTCGAGTTGATCCCCAAGATCACAACTCCAGTTATTAGAGTTTGGATATTGATTTTTGAGATCGTCCAAACTTAAACCATAAGACTCACGAGCCAAAACGAAAAGTTGGTTGTATTTCGGTACCCCTCCTTTTTCATAAAGTACCTATGCAGATTTTATACTCACACGGTTTGGCGCTAGAAACATGGACTGATTAAAATAACTTAGGGTTTGCCTGTGATTTAGAGTTTTCAAAAATTTTGGGAAATTTTTTCTAGGGTTTCTAAAAACTCTTTTTCAAAAGCGTATTTTCACCATATTTTCATTTCAAGCTCCACCACCTTGGACGTCTAAATATCTTCAAAGCTTTAGCATGTTCAAGGGCTTTTGAGCAAATCCTTAGTATGATAAGATCGATGTCTTTTCAAAGAATACAAACTTTGAAACAAAGAGATCTAATCAAAAGCATATCAAACTTCTTCAAAGTTCCAGAAAATACCCTAAAAGGCTTGTTCTACAACTACTTTAAGAAAAACAAACATATGGTTACTCTGGGGTTTCTTAGTACCTAATATATATTTGGGAATAAACTTCGCAACTCTCGTACTCAAAGCGTAAAACTCGAAAAGAGACGGTTCGCCAAAACCTCCCAGTTGGGAAGGTAGATTTGGACAAAACCAGATTACAGTTAGGGTTCGGTCAAGTATAATCCATGCTAAAATCTCGCATGATAAAATTTGTTACAACAGACAGACATACATGTCAGACCTAGTACACTGCAGTAGCCGCCTTGGACCTCACGGGTTTTTTGTCTTTTACAGGTCACAATCAGCATGACTTCGAAATCCGATCAGATGCCGAAGCAGAGAGTGTGTTCCTCGAGGCAGGGCACGGGCTCCTCGAGGCACAATACCAGATTCTCAACAAGCAAAGGACTATCGCCAGAGGTGGCAGCAAGTACAGTCTAGCACAGGGAACGCATAAACGAAGATGAGGTGCACGTTGAGGATCTAGGTCCAAAGGGAGAAGGGTTCCCAGAGGGTAACACACTACCTCGACAACAAATACAAGAAGAAGATGGAGAGAATGACGAAGACGAGGGCGAAGACACCATCCTGAATGAAGCAATCCCATCACATCAACCCGCCGAAGATGCCACGGCGAGGGCTGCACAATTCAGGAAGTTGATTCTAAAAAACAAGAAAATAAGAAAACTAAAAAAGCAACTGGCCGAGGCAAACAAGAAAGCGGCAGAGAAGTTGGCCTCAAACTACAAAGGAAGCAGCGAGGGACACTCTCGCCCACACACCATATCTCAATCAAAGGGACACTCTGCATCGAGGAGCCATACCAAGATCAAGGGTGACAACAAGGGCCATGGAATCGTAGTCTCAAGCAGAAGAACCGAACCCAGTATACGTCCGAAGGGGAATAACATACACCTGGTCTATGAAACTGAACAAGCGAGGAAGGACGCCGAAACGCAGGCACTACATCAAGTAATGCTGGACCAAATCAAAACACTTCGGGCTGAACTATTTGATAACAGAATTCAATCGAGTGATAGGATAAAGCTGACGCATGCAATAAATGATGTCAACCGCTCGCCGCTAAGTCCCGAAATCCTCTCTAAAGCCATTCCGGTAAAATGCACCATGCCGACTTTCACATCAATCTTCGATGGTTCGGGAGACCCAACTTTACACATCAAAATGTATCTACGAGTATTCCTAGCTTATGCTGACAGAGACGAGGTGCTTTGTAAGTATTTCCCTTCCAGCTTGAAAGGGGAAGCCTTGGCTTGGTACGACAACCTAACATCCAGTTCGATCTCGTCTTTCGAAGAGCTATCCAAAGTATTCATACTACATTTCTTATACAACAACTCATCAAAGCAAGGAGTAGAGAAATTGTTCAGCATCAGAGTAAGACCAGGAGAATATACCAAAAGCTTGACGGACAGATGGACAGCCCAGTGCGTAGAGGTAGGAAATTGAGCCTTGGAGAAAGACAAAGTACGAGCATTCCTGAACGCACTCGAAAAAACCCATCCCATGTACGACAGGCTATTCTCCAAAAACCTTGAGACGCTGCAAGATCTCCAAAAATATCAGAAGGAGCGAATCACATTGGAGGAAATTAAGGAGCAAGCAACTCAGGGGAAGGAGACCATTCTGAAGCAGGTCCATTCGATAAATAATCTATCACTCGAAGAACGCGATCAGGCAATGAACAATCAATCTGGGGATCCCTCAAAGAGAGAGAGGCAGAATGACAATGGCAGGTATGGCAATGAGGGTAAATTCGGTGACGACAAGTATCATGACAATAGAAAGTACAATGACAACAGAGGAGCCAGCTCTCGGGGAGACTACGAAGGAAATAACACCCAGCGAGGGCAAGAGGGAAGCAGAAAGTTTGGAACACCTCGGACAGGATTCCCTGTTTTCCAAGACAGGAAGCTCCCAAAGCTATGTGTATCCATCGAGGAAGCTCTTCGAATCATCGAACAATCCGAGTTTGCAAGTGAAATGAGGTACCCAAGGAGTAGGGGCAATCAACCCAAGCATACTAAGAATTCCAGGGATTGCTGCCAATTCCATAAATTATATGGACATACAACAAAGGACTGCGTCACAGCACAGGTTCAAATTTATTTCTTCATCACTAGGGACAAGTTCAAGCACCTCTTGGAGCTACCAAAGCCACCCCCGAACCAACCTCAGCCGAAGGAGGAGCCAAAACACGAGGCATATGTCATAAAAATTGATCGAAACATCCCGAGGTTTAGCGACTGCAACTTCATAGTCCACACAGACATCTATAGGCGAGGCCCCGAAGGAATCCAGACAGACCGAATTCATAAAAGAGACTTCAAGGGAAAGGAAATATTCAGTGTAGCGATGAAAGAGCATCTCGAGGAGTGGCAGAAGCAACCAATTTTCTTTTCCGCGGCGGATATCCCTAATGAAGGAAGATCGCACAATGATCCCCTAGTCATTACATTGCACATCGAAAAGACGACTATGTCTCGAATACTGGTAGATCCAGGAAGCTCCGTAGATATACTCTTTGGGCAAACGTACGATAAGCTGCCCGGAAAGAACATTGCCTTGGTACCCTCTTCGTACAACATATACGGCTTCAATGGAAAACCCTCGACGCCAAGAGGAGAGCTATCATTAATGATCCACGTGGGGAGTCTGGAACGACCAACATCATTCTGTGTGGTCGACATAGAATCGCCTTACAATGCCATCATGGGAAGACCTTGGTTGCACAGCATCATGGGTGTAGCCTACACGCTACATCGAAAAATCGGATTCCCTACTCCACTTGGGATTGCAGAGATACCAGGTGACCCTACCGAAGCTCGTATGTGCAACGAGATAGACGTCCAAGCAAGAGAAGGAAGCCAGGATTTCCCAAGCCAGGCCAAGCACCCAAAGATTACGGATGCCAGCATAAAGGAATTCATAGCTGAAGTCGAAGCAGGGATGGCGGAATCGGCCATAAAAGACTCAGCAACCGCAAATAAGGCACCTAACCTGTCAACAAGGGGAAAGGTCGTTGCTTTGACAACAGGGAGCAGTTCCTCGTTGCAACTAGTCGCATCCCAACTCCGAACGAATGGTCAAGCGAACCTAGCTTGGATAACAGAGACAAAAACGCCTAGCAGGAGCAATTCTGGGCAGGGCCCTATGTAATCGAGAAAGCGCTCGGGAACGACACATACAGCCTGGTTAACCTCGAAGGTCAAAAGCTAAGCACCCCAGTCGAGGGAAAGAACTTGAAGCAACTTAACTAGAACCTTTTATGTAAGCAACACTTAAGGAAAACAATATCTAAATAAATGAAAGTTGCACCCTTCAATGCATCTTGTTTCAAATCAAACTCCAGATCCTACCAGAACAGGCAAAAAACCTCATCTGGCTAGGCACACTTGCAAAGGCTTTCACGCCCCAAAAACGAACTGGCCATGACGCCATCTCCCCTAGTGCCTCGTCGCAAATAAAAGGCTCTAACGTTAAGGCCTAGACGCCAAAACATAAAAAGACCTCGAATAGCAGGCACATAGCTGATGTTCATATAAGCCGTAAGGGCCCTGCGAGCTATATGACACAGTCCTCTACCCACAAGACACCCCGTTAGCGGTGGGTACTTTGTCTCTAGGCTATATAAGCTAATGATACATTTGGACCCACTACCACACGACCACGAGGACCTCTCTTTATGAGGCGTCGAGGGGACGATAAATGGGATTAACATCTACCTTTGAAGGTGGATGGAACCCCGAGGCAGCTAATTCGCCCTCATTCATGGGAATGGCAGGCGAATTACGTAGCCGAGGGACCTCCTCCAAAAAACTAAAACATAGCCTCGAGGAGGGGCTAACGAGAAACAGGTGGGTCGAATTCTAGTCCGCGACAGGAGCATAATACCATGTCTAAGCTCCATCCTTGACCGGCACTCCCCCATCGAGTTACGTTATTATCAAAGTGCAAGCATAGCTGCTACCAACCATAAGTTCCTCACTTTACTTGGGGCAAATGGATTATCAGAACACCACCATGTTCTCTCGGAGGATACCTTGTATCCTCGATAACCACCCAGTATACCAAGGAAAAACGGGTACCTATGGCCTCGATAGCCTTTGTTTGCTTTAAAACAGGCAAGTAGCTAAAAGCCTTTGGGAAGGGTGATCCGTAAGCCTCCACTAGCTTGGTTTACTATCTCCCACATCGAAGTAAGCCCTGGAGTTGCACCTCGAGTACCCTTAGGAGCCTAGAATATTGCAACAGCAACTTCGTACTTACCCACGAAGTTCTCAGCACACATGCAAATTAAAAAGGAAAATAAAACTCCAATCAAGCAACAAAGGCCTCTTCATAGACAGTCAATACAGCTTACAAGCACAAAAAATGGGAAATGCCAAGTATAAGAATTCTTGCATCAGAAAACAAAAAGGAAAAAGCAAAAGCTTCGCTGCTACACCATGGGAGAAACTTCATTAGATAGCACAACGTGACGAGGGGAGGGATCTCCAAAACCTTCCATGTCATCCCAAAGCCTTTTTTCAACCTCCAGATCCTCTTCATAAGTTCGAAAGACAGAGTGATCTTGCCTTGAAGGAGTGAGTTCCCTAATGGGCTCAGACTCACTTTCGCTCTCCTCACTGTACGCGGCCGAGGATTCTTGAAACAAATAACTGTTCCCTTTATCGAAGTTAACACCCACACCACCACCAGTACTCGGCACTTCGGCATCGCCAAGATCCTGTGCGGCATCATCAGCAGGATCGTCAGTCTTAACCTTCGGATCATCCTTCGGATCATCCTGAGGATTGTTCTTCGGATCATCCTTCGAACCATCCTCTGGAACATCCTTCGATCCACCCTTGGGATCGTCTTTCAGATCATCCTTCGAATCATCATCGGAACCATCCTTAGAATCACCCTCGGAGTTCCTCTTGGGATGACCTTCGGAGTCACCTGAGTGGTCATCATCCGAACTACCATCACTATCACCTTCATCATCATCAGGACCTTTGTCTTCAGGAATTCTCCCAAGAAGCCCTCTCTTTCGCGCTTCATCCCTAGCTAACCTTACAAACACCTCTTGAGGAAGCAAGTATTTGTCGCCTGGAAGTATCGCGTCAGCATCCCTTGCACCAACAACCCCATAGGAAGGAGGCTCAATACCGATGGCTCTAAAGAGAGACCGACCATGCATTCGACATGCCATGCTAGTAGCTAGGGAGGTAGTCAATGCAGATCGAGTAAACAGTTCGACAGCCCGTCCATGTCTTAACTGATGGTTGATAAGAGCAAAGCCAGTAACCATATTCCTAAGGTCCTGCTGGCACTTAAGGCGAAAATTTCGTTCAACAGTCATTCCCTCAACACTCCTCTGCACATCCTCCGAGCGACGCTTACGTTCGAGCTCCAGCTCTCGGGAAAGCCTGTTCACATCAGCTGTTCGACGTCGATGTTCCTCGAACAATTCCTTCGACAATTGTTCTGCTCTCCTTCAAACTCCAACTTTTGGTCGGCTTCAAGCACCAACTGATTAACAGCTTCATCCCTTGCAGCCTCGGCATCTGCAACCTTCTTTTGTAAGTTAGCTTCTATGCCTGCACAAACAAAAGCAAACATAAGTGGAATTGAGATGGCAGACCATAAGCCAAGGACACAACGAGAATAAATAAAAACAATCAGGGTTAGTACCCTACTTTCTTTAACAATCATGTACTGAGTCACTTCATGCTGATTGGTAAAACAAGGTTGGGAAGCCCTCTTCCTAATATCTTCAGAAGAGGTAGCTCCTAGCCTATCAAGCTCTAACCGATACTCATCAATCATTTGAGAAAGATGGCTGTTCGATTTTTTGGCCTTGGCAAGATCCATGCTTATATCATCAAAGCCCTTCTTTCATCATTCCTCGCAGTCAGCTCTTTGTTGCCATTTTTCAAAGCAGCCATTTGAACCCTCAAATTCCTGATATCTTGTTCTAGGTTCCCAATCACCACCCTACCAGAGGCACTAATCAACCTTTCCTCGCGGGAAGCATTTCGCTCTCGTGTCAAACGATCTATATCTAGCTGGAAAAAGTGATTCTCTCTAGCAATAGTCTCATTCCTATTTCTTTCCTCCTCAAGAAGACGTTCGGTCTTCGTGTTTCTTTTCTTCTCTTCGACTAGAAGGCCCTCAGCCTCGTGCCTTTTCCTTCTATAATAATCTCGATCATCCAAGGCTTTGTTCCTCTCTTCTACAAGTTTATCAATCTCACTTCGGTGACTCCTACTACCAGAAGAACTGTGCGAGGGTTTCCGACCATCGCAGGGATTGCTTAAAGTTAACTTGGCTTCACTAAGTTTTTTCTCGCCTTCTTCCAACTCGCCTTTTGAAAATCAGAAAATCATTCTCAGAACAATAACTACAAAAAAGAACGCAGCAACTGCAAAACAACAAATCCTTACCTATTAGCTTCTTCCTCTCAAGAGCGCTGCGAGTCTTCTCTTTGGCAAGCTCTTCTTGCATTCGGAGGAACTTTCGCTCATAGTAATCAGCTTCGCTAAACAAGTCGAAGGTATAAGCCAAATGGCTAGAAGCATGATAGTCACTCTGTCAAAACATTACGCACCAACACTTAGCCAAAAAACAAAACATAAACCAACACACAACAAACGCAAAGCAAACTCACCATTTGAAGCATAGCCAAGCTCTCTTCGTAGGACAAAGGCGGATGACGAAGATCATAATCCATTCTGGGCCAGTCACCCCAGATAACGTTGCCAAGCTTCTTGCAAAACTCAGGGTCCAAAAGGCATCCCAAAGGATCAGAGGCATAGGCACCAAAACGAGATGAGACCTCCATCGAAAAATCACTTGGATTATGATTCTCAAAAAGAACCTATTTGAATCTCTTAGCGGTATATGTTGCCTGTATTTACCAGCATAGCTAGGGGCTGGTGGAAACCTTGAACTACAAGGGAAACTCATAACTAGTTCCTTCGAAGAATCCATATGCACAGTCGAAGCGTCCCTTCGGAGAAGGAGAAGGTCAACCGCAGGAACAATCTTCTTTAGAGGAGCAGAAGGTTCGGCTGAGGCAGCAATAGTGGTAGTAGAAACAACCGCGTCCGAGGCAGAGGCAGAGGCAGGCGCACTTGGCACAGTGACGTTCGGCCCAACAACAACAATCTCCTCGGTAGCTCTTTTGGCAGTCGGCACTTCAGAAACCTTCGGTGGTAACAGATCATCAGCAACAGCTATAACCACTCTCTCCTCCGATGGTTTCGTTGTTATTCGGCGATGATTCGGCAAGCTTGACTCGGAGGACTTCTTAAAAACAAACTTCTTACGAGGCCTAGCAACCTCCGTCTCCTCACCATACTCAAAACCTAACAGATCACTGTGTAGACTCAAGTCGACACCAGAAATAGCTTTACCCTGCAGATGAGAATCCGTCTTTCTCAGGAAACAAATAGAGGCAAGTATTAATACTCTCTTAATAAAAAGCACATCTCAAGAAAGTATTTGTTACCTGCTGCATAGTCTCCTCATCTGCTCGGGAACGCTTCAGGACACTAGGAGTATCCACAGAAACACCTTTGCCCTTCCTCAGAGTTTGGTAAGACAACCTTTTTTCTTCGTCAGAGAAATGGATCATAAACAAATGTTGACTGAAGAACTCATGACCTACATCGAATTGGGTCCGAGGAAAGAAGCGCCCAGCATCCTTCCAGCCTCGGAGAACATGACCCTCCAAAAGCACAGGCTCCGAATACCAGTCCTCATCCATGGAGTAGTCTAAAGACCCTGGAATTATATTCACGCCCCCCGTCACAGTCCAAAAACTAACACCCCAAGGGGCAAACTCGTTGTCCAGTGTTAAAAATGGCTCGTAGTGAAGAAATAAGTTTTGAGCGGTGAAATAAAACCTCTTCAGGGAGCCAGCTTCGGAATTATCTTCGGAGTGGGAAACCCATTGATTGATAAGATGTATAGAACTACAAGTGAGCTGCATCGCACCCCTAGGACTAGGAAGGGAACAAAGAATTTCAAGAAACAAAGGATTGGAAGGTCGGTAAAGAGGAGGAATCAACCCATCAGAAATTTGATGAAATGTAACCAAGAGCTTGTTTTCGTTGCATCGAAACTCCTCAACTAACTCTGGAGTCAGCCGGCTGCCCGGAGAGCCGATGGCCTGTATCTTTCCACAAAGAATCCCTTCAGTAGCAAACCTCCATAACCATTTTTTTTTAATTTGAAATGTTATATTAAAGTTAGACCGCGCGTGCGCCTCAACACTCAAACCTTCTTATTGCTTTTTTTTTATCACTTGCTGGTAAAAAAGAACAAGAAGAGGGTTTGTGGGTACGAGGGGTGCGCCTTTTTGCTGCTTAGGTGTAAGTAGCAGCAAATTGTTGTTCGCGGCCAACCTGCCAAATCCTCTACTACTATCATTATCACTTTGTGGTAGTATAGAAGTAGAGGGTTTGGAGGTTTGTGGCCGTGTGCGCCTTTTTGCTGTTTAGGTAGTAAGTCACAGCGAATGATTGTTCTTGTGCACCCCAAATCATTGACTTTTAGAAGTTTCTGAAGTTTGATTGTGTGTAAAATTTCAGATATGTCAAGTGTGGCTGATAAGAGGTGGATGACTTTTAGTCGCAAGTCGAATACATACATACAAGGTGTAAGGTCATTCATTTCTTTTCTCCGCAACAAAGGTGGAGGTTTGTTCTCATGCCCTTGTGTTGTTTGTAGAAATGTTAAAAGATTGAAGTCAATTGATGAAATAGATTATCATTTGCTCAAAAATGGAATGCTTCAGACTTATACGATCTGGAGTTTTCATGGGGAAACCTTAGGAGTAGGACAACATAGTCATAACATTACTACTCATACTGTGGATGTCGAAAATGTAGCGGATAATGTATGTTTAGCTGATGAGAATGTTGATTCTGGTGTGAATGTTGAAGTTAATCCTAATCTAGGTGTAGATGAGAATGTTGATTCTGGTGTGAATGTTGAAGTTAATCCTAATCTAGGTGTAGATGAGAATGTTGATTCTGGTGTCAATATTGAAGCAGATCCTAATGTAGGTGCATATGAGAATGTTAGGTTACACAGTAGGAAAGAAAGAAAAAAATCTGCATATGAGCGTGCTAGAGAACCGTTATACCCTTCATGTTCTAAAGGAAAGACAGCATTGTATGCTGCTATTAGACTCAATAACATAAAGACCCAATATGGGTTTTCTGACAATGGTACTACTGCTCTCTTAGAATTGATGAAAGAGTTGCTTCCTGATGAGAACACATTGCCGTCTAAGTACCATGACATAAAGAAAATGATCCAAGAACTAGGTATGGATTACATAACATATGATGCATGTGTAAATGACTGCATTTTATATTGGAAAACTGAGTCGACATTGGTTAAGTGTCCGGTTTGTCAAGAACCTAGGTATAAGAAGGTTTTTAATGATGAGAGGAAACTTACACAAGTGGCTCAAAAGACTTTAAGGCATTTTCCGTTGATTGCGAGGCTGCAAAGGTTTTATAGTGTACCGTGGATAGCAGAGGCATTTCTGTGGCATTTCAAAGCAAAGTCAGATATTAATGTGATGCGTCATCCAGTCGATTCTTCGGCTTGGCGATGCGCATATAACTTTTCTCCTGAGTTTGCCAAGGAACCAAGAAATGTCACACTTGGGATCTCAACCGACGGCTTCAATCCAAATGGATGTTTTGGTGCAAGTCACAGTTGTTGGCCGATTATTCTGTGTCCGTACAACCTTCCTCCTTCGTTGTGTATGAAAAAAGAGTTCTCGATGTTATGTTTGTTAATATCTGGCCCAAAAGCACCAGGTAAAAGTTTACTTCCCTTCATTTCTTTGTTTCTGCAAGTTCTCTGAAAATATATTCTGAATTTTTGCATGTTAACATGTATGTGTAGGTAAAGATATTGATGTTTATCTACAACCACTGGTAGATGAGCTCCTTGAGCTGTGGAATAAAGTTGTAATGACATACGACTCCTCCAGCAAGTCTGAGTTTCTTTTAAAAGCAAGACTTTTGTGGGCTATTCATGATTTTCCAGCTTTGGGTACGTTATCTGGATGTGTGACTCATGGTTATTATGGGTGTCCTACTTGTGGAGAAGGTACAGTTGTTGAATGGCTGCCTTTCAGTAAGAAGATATGTTATATGGGTCACCGGAGATGGCTGCCAGCGAAGCACAAATTTCGACTTGATAAATCAAATTTCAACGGATCGGTAGAGCATGGTGAAGCTCCATGGCCAATGACAGGAGAAGAAATTAAAGATAAGGTAGCAGATATCACAATTAAGAAGGGCAAGGGGAAACAACCAGCAGCAGATAAGAAACGTAAAAGGAAAGCGGCAGTGCAAGATGAAGATGTTGCAGATGATCACACCCTGTTTTCTCGCAGGTCTATTTTCTTCATGATTCAATGTATATACTTTAATTATATCTCAGAACTTATACGTATAAAACATACTTATTTATTTTGTTATTTTCTTGCAGGTCTATTCTATATGATTTGCCGTATTGGGCAGCACATGTGGTTCGACATCAAACAGATGTCATGCATACCGAGAAGAACATAACTGAGCATATTCTCAATACTCTGATGGGAAGTAGCAAGTCCAAAGATGGTCCTAATGCACGTAAAGATATGGAAGCCATGGGGATTAAAAAGAAGATGTGGTTGGGTGCTGCTGATCCCAAGACTGGTAAAACAACTATTGAAGATGGAACTTTTGCGATGACGAAGAACGAGAAGATTCAATTTTGTACTACTCTGAAGAACTTAAGTGTGCCCACTGGTTTCTCTTCCAATCTTCGCAGCATCGTTAGCATTACTCCTCCCGAGCTCAAGAATTTCAAGTCTCACGATTACCACGTTGTGATGCAAAATTTGCTTCAAATCCTGGTTCATCTTGCGACTTCACTGCCTAAGGATCTACGAATTGCTCTTCTGCGTATAAGTATTTTTTTCAAAATTTTGTGCGCCAAGGTTATTAACAGAGAACATCTTGTAAAAGCTAAATCTAGTTTGGTGGAAGCAATGTGTGTATTGGAGAAACACTTTCCTCCGTCTTTTTTCGTTATTAGTATTCACTTGATGGTGCATCTGGCGGATGAAGCTTTAACATGCGGTCCTGTCAGATTCAGGTGGATGTATCCGTTTGAGAGGTAAATGCCATCCTTTTCTCTTTTTAGTTTCTATTTTCTTTGATTTGGAGTTGTACTGAACCCTTGGCTTACTGAGTTTTGTAGGTTAATGAAAACTTTCAAGAATTTGGTGCGTAACAGAAGGTACATTGATGGCTGCATTGCAAGAGGGTATACATTACGCGAAGCTAGCTTATACTGTATGGAGGACCTGTCAAAAGATGGTGACGGTACTCATAAAC
>JAJJMA010066477.1:0-31656 GCA_023529015.1 Papaver nudicaule
GTACTATACAACCTACTCAGCATTTATTGGTTATTGTTGCTAATGGATAAAAGACCATCAGTACTGGGTTGTGTAGGCAATTGAGGTGGACTATGCAGGGCTACACTTTTTGTGAAGATCTCAGGTTATTGCCTCTGGGTGGATGTGACATGGTGCTGGGTGCTGACTGGCTAAGGAAATTAGGTGACATTATGCTCAATTTCTCTAAACTGCTCATCTCTTTTCATTATGATGGCCAACCTATTACTCTCACTGGTGCTTCTAATAACACTTCTCTTTTATCTATGACAAGTACTGCTGTGAAGGAATTTTTTAGGAAGCACACACATGGCATTGTTGGCCAACTTTTTTCTGTGTCTGTTTCAGCACAACCTCAACCTATTCCTCCTGTCATATCTCAGTTATTAGAGAAATATGCTGATGTCTTTTCTGAGCCAAACAGTTTGCCACCTCAAAGAAGCCTTGACCACAAAATTATTCTGAAACCTAACTCTGAAACACCAAATATGAGACCTTATAAATGTCCATATGTTCAAAAGTCTGTCATAGAGAAGTTGGTTTCTGAAATGCTTTCTTCTGGCATTATACAACCTAGCCATAGTCCTTTTGCTTCTCCTATCCTATTGGTCAAGAAAAAAGACAATACATGGAGATTTTGTGTTGACTATAGAAGGTTAAACAACATCACAGTTAAGGACAAATTTCCAATTCCCATTATTGATGAGCTGTTGGATGAGTTGCATGGGGCTCAATATTTTTCAAAGCTGGATCTCAGATCAGGTTATCATCAAATTAGAGTGCATGCTCATGACATTCCCAAAACTGCATTCAGGACTCATCAAGGTCACTATGAATTCAGGGTGATGCCTTTTGGTCTGACTAATGCACCTGCAACTTTCCAAGCTTTAATGAATGAAGTTTTTCAACCATTTTTGAGGAAATTTGTGTTGGTATTCTTTGATGACATTTTGGTCTATAGTGCTACTTTACAAGCTCATCTACTTCATCTGGAAGCTACACTCAAGCTTCTGCAACAACATCAGCTTTTTGCCAAGATATCAAAATGTTGTTTTGCTCAACAGGAATTAGAGTATTTGGGCCACATTATTACAGCTAAAGGGGTGGTAGCTGATCCAGCTAAAATTGAGTGTATGGTTAATTGGCCTGTGCCTAAAACTCTTAAGGAGTTAAGAGGGTTTTTGGGTCTTACAGGTTATTATAGAAAATTTGTTAAAGGCTATGGTATGATCAGTAAACCTCTCACTGATCTGTTGAAGAAAAATGCATTTGTTTGGTCCCCTGCTGCAACTCAAGCCTTTCAGCAGCTCAAAAGAGCAATGACAACAACACCAGTACTGGCTTTGCCAGATTTTTCTCTTCCATTTGTCATTGAAACTGATGCTTCAAGTACTGGTATTGGGGCTGTTTTAATGCAGCAAAATAGAGCAATTGCATTTTTTAGCAAGCCTTTAGGTCCAAAGGCTAGAAGTTTATCTACTTATGAAAGAGAACTTATGGCTATTGTTCAGTCAGTCACTAGATGGAGGAATTACTTACAAGGTCACCATTTCATCATCATAACTGACCATCAAAGCATCAAATTCTTCTTGGACCAAAAGATCACCACTGGTCTTCAACAGAAATGGTTGATTAAATTATTGGGTTTTGATTATGAGATTAGCTACAAGAAAGGGGTTGAGAACAAGGTGGCTGATGCCCTTTCTAGAAGAGATCATGCTGAAGGATCATGTAGTCAGTTAACTGTGTCTGGTCCTTCTTGGATTCAGGATATTATGGACAGTTACACTGATGATGTTACTGCACAGCAACTTATTGCTCAGTTCTCTGTAAGTGATGCTGTTGTTCCTCATTTTTCTTTTACTGGAGGTATTCTCAGATACAAGAATAGACTATATGTGGGCAAGAATGCCAACATCAGAACTCACATTATGCAATCCCTTCAC
The DNA here is from genome assembly GCA_023529015.1 of Papaver nudicaule. Classification (NCBI taxonomy): domain Eukaryota; kingdom Viridiplantae; phylum Streptophyta; class Magnoliopsida; order Ranunculales; family Papaveraceae; genus Papaver; species Papaver nudicaule. The sequence goes on from JAJJMA010066477.1 coordinate 1,965, forward strand.
TCTTCTGCTCTGGGTGGTCATTCTGGTATTCAGGCATCATATGTTAAGGCAAAGACTTACTTTTATTGGCCAGGCCTGAAAAAAGATGTCACACTCTTTGTTGCTCAATGTGATGTTTGTCAGAGAAATAAAGGAGAGTTATCACACCCTGCTGGATTGCTTCAACCATTACCAGTACCTTCACATCCTTGGCAACACATATCAATGGATTTCATTGAAGGTTTACCAATTAGTGACAAGAAATCTATTGTGTTGGTGGTAGTGGATCGTTTGACAAAATATGCTCATTTTATCAGTCTGCATCATCCTTATACAGCTGCAACTGTTGCCTCTGAATTCATCAAACACATTTTCAGACTTCATGGGTTGCCAGCCTCCATCACTTCAGATAGAGACAGAGTTTTCACTAGTCTTTTCTGGCAAGATCTCTTCAAGGTTTTGGGGACAGAATTGAAGCTCAGTACTGCTTATCACCCTCAAACTGATGGTCAAACTGAGAGAGTCAATTCTTGTTTGGAAACTTATTTGAGGTGTATCATTGGGCATAAGCCTAAACAATGGGTTAAATGGTTACCACTGGCTGAGTGGTGGTATAATAACAACTATCATACTAGCCTGAAGATGACACCTTTCAGAGCACTTTATGGGTACTCTCCACCTCATTTGGCTTTTCCTTGCAATTCCACATCTACTGTTGCAGCAGTTGAGGAGTACATTCAAGAGAGGGATGCAATGTTGGACATATTGAAGGAAAACTTGCAGAAAGCACAAGAAAGGATGAAGTGGTTTGCTGACTTAAAGAGGACTGACAGAGAATTTCAGGTAGGAGATATGGTCTATCTGAAGCTACAACCCTACAGGCAAGCTTCTGTCTCCCTAAGGAAAAACTTCAAGTTATCAGCCAAATATTATGGACCCTTCCCAGTTATTCAGAAGATAGGAGCTGTAGCCTATAAACTGCAGCTTCCTGACACAGCTAGGATTCATCCTGTTTTTCATGTATCTCAATTGAAGAAGAAGATTGGCAATGCAGTTATTCCTTCTCCAACATTACCCCTAGTTGACCATACAGGGCAGATTGTGGTGGAACCTGCTGCAGTGCTGGATACTAGAGTGATTGACAGAAATGGGCAGCAGGTTGAGCAACTGTTGGTACAATGGACTAACTCTACACCTGAGAATGCCACATGGGAGGACACCCTGCACATTAAAGCTCACTTCAAAGATTTTATTCCTTGAGGACAAGGAAAATTTTGAGGGGGAGGTATTGACATGTACCTGACTTGAGTTGAGTGGTGTTTAGTTAGCCCTTAGCGTTTCTGAGGGGTTGGATTTATCATTTTCATTGTATTCGTTAGTTGGTTGTGGGCGCAACCGCTATTTGTGCGACACGTATCCTGTCACGTCTGGTGTGAGGGTGGTTGGCGTCTGTATTCATTACTCGTGGGTTTGTTGAGAAACCCATTCAGATAATTTTCGATTGTTTGCTTTTGGCTTAAGCCATAGCTTTATCTTCTTTTCCTTTCAGTCAATTACATTTCTGCATTTCCATTCAGTCTTTATGTTTATGTCTTTCAATTTCTTGTCAATTTCCTTTAATTGATTTAATTTCCGTTGTTACAAGTTTGGTTGGAGAACAAACCATTACAAACCCGCGTAGCAATCCCGAAAATTTCCATCAAGAGGTTCGCGAACCTCCTGAACTTGAAATTTAGGCCTAAAACATCGGAGCAACTGTACATGTAGTGTATAATTCAACGTTTTTGGAGCTCAGGAGGAAAATCTGGAGTTGTTGTACGCAAAGCGGTTCGCGAACTGCCTAATGCCAAATTAGGGTTTTAACTGGATTCGCTCAATTACTTGGGCTGGGCCAATTTCCGTACTCTAGACGTGGATGCGTCCTGAGCTATAATCCATTAATCTGCTCTAAAGTACTCCTTAGATTCACATTCTCCTACATGTGATTTGCAAGCAAACCATTGTATTGGAAAGTTTGAATCTATCTCATGTATCTTGTAAACTTAGTACACCGGAAAAGTATATCAACATAACTAGAGGTTATGTTATATAACAACATCTCAAATGCTATACTACTAAAGTAGTCGATTATTTCGAAGATATAAAAAGTAGAATAGAAGAAATTCCATATAATATCACAAGTCCTACTAACCTTTTGTCGATGAAGAATATACGACGTTTTCGTGGTAATCTGTCTTCATTTTCAATGTCTCAACTACTTCGTCTATATTCCAATTCCGAAATCTAAACTCTGGTAGGCTAAATCAAGAATTGTGTTTTGATATCGTATATTCAACCAACACTAGTAGGTTTGACCGAGCAATGCTCTAACAACGAGAATGAAAACCGGCGAGCTCTCAGAGAACTTCAAACCTTGGAGTAAGTGCAGTAATTAAAGGACTTAATCTTAAAGTGTAAGAATAAAGAGTTTTAACGTAAATAACACGTAAATAGAACGTAAAGAAAGTGAGTTCTCATCGGCTTGGATCTCAAAGAGAGATCTCACAACGTCTTTTCTCAAATATTACGGGATAAAGCTATGCTTGATACATCACTTTGTACTTCGAAGACGAGGCTCCGACACCTTGGGTCGGTGCCAAAATATCGTTGTTATATTTGTAACAACACATGAACTATTACGAATTAGTGAGACAAGAACAAAAGTGAGACTAAGAGACTTTATACTAAGAATGGAGTCCTTTATAATGAGGTTTATGGTTGGAATTTATAGGAATCATGAGGACATACCCTTCATGATTCCATATAAACTTGTCTAGTATCAAGTTACATATGGATTTGGGATGTTGCCGTTTAGGGTCTATAGGGTGCATATGAGAATATGTCCCCCACGACAACTAATAAGTATTAAATACATGTAGTTCATCGTCTTTCGACCAAGAGATATAATCAAGGAATTATATTAAAAAAATGCAATTTATCAAAACAAAAAAACGAGTAAAAACTACACTATGAAAAAAAAAAAGTAATCTTTATCAGACGGGTAACAAACATCACACCAAAGTAATTAATCATCCTCCATGACAGAACCATTAAGTTTTACTAAAACAAAAAGCTGTTGAAATCTCTCTCTTGTGAAAACAAAAACCCTAAAACGGGTAGTCTACCTATTTCTCCGTTAGGTACCCTACATACCCTAACTGGATCACATCATTTTCGATCTAGAATCTCATTTCGATCAAATACATGTTAAAAATAAAATAAAAAAATAGATCAAGACTACATACAAAACATCTATTAAATTAGATTAATTGATCTAGTATTTCTTACATATACATTTCATAATCTTCCGATCAACAGATGTAATCAAGGAATACTAATCAAGAAGCGCTAGAATTAAAGGAAAAAAGAGATAGCAAAAACTACGCTATGAAAACATAGACCACGGTAATCTTCATCAGACAGATAACAATCATCAGACCAAACTTTCATTACTAGCGACCAAAGTGTGTTTTGACCTAATAAACATATGACAAGTATCAATAAACTACTAACACGACAATATAAGATATAGGGCTATTTAATGTTTGGTACCCAACAAATGTCCAAGACATAGCGTTGGTACCCAACATTTTAAATATTAAGGTTTGGTACCTGGACCTAACAGTTGACCGTGAAAATCGTTTTTTGACCAATATTTATTTTATTTTTCTAATTATCATATCATTACTTTTTGTTCTTACATATTTACCCTTCCATAAACATAAACTTTCTTCTCCATTCTTCAATACACACAACCAGGGACTATTCAGCATCTCTGTTCTCAACAGTCATCAAGTACGATCAATTTGAATCCAACCTTGAAAAGGAAAAACCAGAAATTAAATCAATAGATTCTTAATCATTTTCAGAATTTGATAAATTTATTTATAATCCGTCAAAGTATTTCCAAAAATTAAAAAAGGGTTTCATTGACATCGATTACGAACAATGTCTAACCGAGATTGTGACATACAAAAATCAACTTAAGTTACGTTCAATTATAACCAGTCCCCACCATCAACCTTGATTTAATCTTGAAGATTATTCTCCAAATATCCACTCATTCTTCCCACTCAAATAGAGGTCAATATAATCCCCAAAATCAGAAACCTATATTCAAATACCAAAAAGCAACCCAACTTGAAAATTTAATCGAACTTGCGTAGCTATATCCATGATTATATAAGTGAAAGCAAGAAACACCCCTACATTTCTCTAATGATTAATTTACAACCAAACCAAAAAATTTGATGAAAGAGGGGTTGAAATTGGGGTCAATGAATGAGATAACTTCCAAAGTTGGTGTCGGTCTGTTGTTGCTGTTGAAGATTAATCTTTGATGATGATTGTGTTAGTATAAAATCTGCATAGAGAGTTTATACCAAACAACCATTAAGTTCTTACAAGAGTCTAAGGATTAGAATACACTACTCAAAGCTAGATGATTATGAGATTAAACAGTATACATCGAGAGATGAATTCGTACGCAAATAAACAAGAAACGTATTTGATAATCATTAAACTGCTAATTTCTGGTAATACAATACATGAGAATTATGTTCCAAAGACCTGAGGAGATACTAACCTAATCCCTCTCACACGCCTTAGGCTACACAAAAACTCCAACCCTTACAATGACTCCCGAGCTCACCTTATATAGGCGGAGCCGAGGGTGGATTACAACTAATAAGACAAACTACTCAATCGTGATGGTGTCAGACTTTGTCGTAAGGCGGTTGTTCTTCGAGATGTCTTCGAGATTCCTTGCTGTCCTCGGCACCTTCCCTTCGATATGTCCAATATTGTCTCGAGGTCCCCCTTTTCCCTGTTAAGTATCCAACTCCTGGTTGCTCTTTCGACATCTTCCTAGCTATCACGCCCTGGGCTTCTGTTTACAACCCGAGACTTATCTTCCCTTATCGAGAGCTTGTCGAGCGTCTTACGTAGCTTTCACCCCCTACAGTTTGCCTCTTTCCTTCCCTAGCATCGAAGATGCTCGGGAAGGAAATTCTTCTTCGGTACCGTCTTCGTGACACGTGCCCCATTATGCCCTTGAAGTGACGTTACAGTGACACGTTCTGCATGTTCCCGAGAATTTAGCTACCTTTTGACCTTCCGACTGGTAGCCCCGGTTTCCCTCTACTATTTAAGTTTATTTTCTCCCTCTAAAATTTTTTAGCCCTTTCGTACTCTCCTTCCTCAACTCCAGTTTACTGGTTCTTCTGAAAACCCTAAATTCCATCTCCTGATCAAACACTCTTCCAGCGAAATTCTTTGTCATCCCGTGTTTTGTTTCGTCCATCATCTTATAAAGGTGAGTCCTTTCTTGTTCTACTACTTTTTTTTATCTTCAATCTCTCCCACCTCTGCAATTTCCGGCGCCGGCCATATCCTTACTTATCTCCGCCGTGCTTTCTTTCCTTTCTCATGGCTTCTCCTTCTATAATCGAGGTTCTCATCTCTAAGATGAGGAATTTAGGTTTCTTTCGGCCTGAGGGCCGTTGGTGCTCCTCGTGGCCGGCTGTCTCCAGAGCTGGTGGCGGATTACCAATGTAGTGAGAAAAAACTTCTAATCACATCTCACCAGATTTTTGCTGGACTGATTCCCCCATTTTACCGACCGTCCAACCCTTTGTTTCTTAAAATTCTCTGTGTTAGGGCATTGTCCGGTCAAACCCACTAGCGTTGGTATGTCAAGCTAGTTGTCAGTTTTAGGTGTCAAAACACAATTCTTGATTTAGCCTACTAAAGTTTAAATTTCGGAATTGGGATATAGACTAAGTAGTTGAGACCTTGAAGACGAAGACTGTGAAGACAAATAAGACATCAATTATTCTTCATCGACAAAAGGTTAGTAGGAGTTATGACTTTTATGGAAATTCTTCTATTCTACTTTCTCTATCTTTCGAAATAGTCGGCTACTTTAGTAGTGATATAATAGCGATTGAGATCGTGTTCTTGTCTACATGACCATGTGTTATGTTAGTGTTTTTTCCCGCAAATACTAAGGTTACAAGAATGCATGAGATAGATTCGATACCATTTGTCCATTGCAATGGTTTGCTTGCAAATCACTTGTTGGATATGGGTGAAACAAAAGGAGTACTCTTGAGCAAGAGTCCAGTGGATTACATCTGAGGGCGTCACACACGTCTAAGTACTGGTTAAGCCCAGAACTTCCAGCGGGTCCTGTTAAACCCTAATCTGAATGGCGGACGGTTCCCGAACCGTACGTGGAACAGAAACTCGGATTTTCTCATGAGTTCCAAAGTGTCATTTTGTACGCGTACCTACGCGAACCTCAAAATTGATACTTTGGCTGTGATTCAGATGGACGGTTCGCAAACAGTCTCAAGTGAATATTCTTCTGGATTTTCACTCGGGTTAAACTCTGAACTCCTTTATCTCTTAGTTGGACTTGGATTATCACGAAAATATCTCTTAGTTGTATAAGTTTCTTAAGTGATTCTTTTTACAACTGAGGTAGAGACAAGTTGGGCATAGTTTACTCGGTTTACTTGTCAGCCCCCGCTTGTAAGTAGATTTCCGTATGACCTGGAGCAATCCGAAGGAAGTCACTTTGTGTATGTCAAACTGATAGAGGACAGTTCAAACATACAGTTGACAATTGAGGTTGCAAAGCCGGAATTGTTGACACAAGCCTTTAACAGCGGTTAAAGCAACTCCTAGGCCTGTAACGGACGTCAGCTAGGGGAATCGAGTGCGTGATGATCTGTGGGGGATCTAGAGACGTAAGGAGTGCGACAGTAGCCAGTTCGCTTAGAGGGTGGAATTGGTCTCTGCTACATCCCAGACCGAAGTCTTATAGTAGGCTAGTGTTTGTAGTCAGTTTGTACTGTGTGGTGTTCAGTCTGGACGAGGTCCCGAGGTTTTTCTACAAGTTGTAGTTTCCTCGCTAAAAAAATCTATGGTGTCATGTGTGCTTTACTTTCCGCATTATATTCTTGTTTTTACCTGCAAAAACAAGTGTACCGTCTCTGGGTACTTTCGTAGTGCTCGGAGATCAAAGTCGAACAAGGCAAGCCTAAACCAAGGATGGCCGTTCCCACCTTGCTTCAGTCACAGAGAGGATAGAGGTTGGTCTAGGGAGGGAAACAACGAAGAAACTTGAGATCAGGTTGAAGGTGAGTTTTTGGGTGTTTGAGTTCAAGATTTCCGTCGTGAAGTCGACTGGAAATCTCCAAGGACTAGAACGAGTTTAGATTCTCAGGTATTTTCTCTGAGGCTCTGTGTGTTTTCTGGATGTTCTCGGTGTTCTAGTTGTTCTGAACGTTCTGCCTTGGAAGATAGAGGAAGCCTCTATTTATAGTATGAACTCACCCTGATCTCTCGACAGAGAAGGTGGAAGTCGTGGAAGAGTGGAGGAGTGGAGGACATGCGTTGGTTTCCGTAACTGCCTGAGTCGTGTGGAACATGCCCACTCGTGCCATCTTCCCTTAACTTCCCACTATCTCCATCAGTTTCTTTCAACTGCCGTAGACCGCCAGACCAATACCCCTAAAGTTATCCCCCCGTGTGATGTTTTGATATCTCGAGCGAGTAGTACGCGGCTATCGCGTAGTTGAGTTGGGTTGTACGACTGATTGTCGTGACCAACGTTGCGTGATGTCGAGTGGCCTTGGTCCTTGGCCAAGGCCGCAAGTGCTTGATTACGCTTTGGCACTAGTTATGGCGGCGCCATGGCTCATGGCGCCACAGCCTTGGCCCTTGGCCAAGGTTAGATAGAAACACGCCTTTGGCGTTAGTTATAGGGGCGCCATGGCTCAAGGCGCCACGGCCTTGGCCTTTGGCCAAGGCCATCCTGTTGTGGCGCCATGAATAATGGCGCCACGGTTTTTGGCCCTTGGCCTTGTTGTGGCACCATGGATGATGGCGCCACGGATTTTGGCCCTTGGCCTGCTGTGGGACGCGCCTTTGGCGCTAACTGTTGTGGCGCCATGGATCATGGCGCCACGATTTTTGGCCTGCGGCAAATGCCTCCTTTATTGTGGCGCCATGGAGTATGGCGCCACAGCCTTGGCTTGTGGCCAAGGCCTAGCCTGTTTCCGGCTATTTTCGTTATTGCCTTGGCCTTTGGCCAAGGTCAAGTAGAATTTGTGGCGCCTTATGCCACGGCCTTGGCTTCTTGGCCAAGGCTGATTTCTTGTGAGTCCATGGTTTTTCAGGGTTTGCGGCGCCATGCTATGTGGCGTTTATGGCTTTGGCCTCTGGCCAAGCTCGACTTTGGGCAGCCTGTGCCTTGGTCGCGGTGTGAGTGCTTATGTTACAACACACTCGAGGTCATGGCATGTTTATCCATGGTGTGCTAGACCTCCCTAAATTTGGGGATTAGGTCTGCTTAGGCCTGTCTAGGCTGGTGTATGCTTCTCAGAGAGCTCGGACCGGCCTGGAGCTTCGACATTTCTGAGGTTTGCACCGAGATTCGTGTGTTGAGTCGTATTTTAAGAGGAAATCCATGAGGATACGTCTCTGTTGATCCTTCACCGTGTACCATCAAGCGAGGTCTGGCTCTGAGCTGATCGATGGGTTTAATATGTTGGTGAGATCGTTAGTACTACGCTACGATATTACCCTCTCCACCGGAGTTATAAGAGAGAGCTCATAGAGAGTTCGTTCGGCTCATGGAATGAATTGCATTCTGAGCTATAGAGATGAGCCTGAATAGGCGACTGCCTTTAATAAGACATGGTTTCGAGAGTGTTTTGACAATCTTGTCCCTCTCTCATTTTTCACCATCTACAATTCTCTGATTATATAATTAAAGCAAACACAAGAAGTATGTTATTAATAAACCTGATCGTTGTCCTCAATCCATCCCTTGGATTTACCAAGACCCTGTCTTGCGTTGGACTGATCCTTGAGATCCAAACTCAGGTTAACAGATCTGGATATTGATTTTTGAGATCGTCCAGATCTGACCATAAGTCTCACGAGCCCAAACGAAAAGTTGGTTGTATTTCGGTACCCCTGCTTTTTCAATTGGTATCAGAGCAGGTGAACACATTAAAGACGTAACTGTCTGTGTTTATCGGGGTTCGTGAAATAACGTCAAAATGAAAGGATCAGGCTTTGATTACTCAAGGTCATTGGGATTGCATACTCCAAAGACACCCACTCCACCTGTCTCGCAGCAGGTCAGAATAAATTCTGGAAAACTCACTGTTGCAGTAAACCAGAATGATCCTTCACCCAGAAATCCCCAGATTGAAAAAACAGAGGAATACATATATCTGGGAGAAAAATATGTTCAAAGTCTAAGTGATCTCAATGATGCACTCACTCGTGAATGCTCACTGTCAGAACTCCTAGAACAGCAACTCCAGAAATTGGAAATAGCTGTTCAAGAGCTCAGAGATTCTAAAGAGAAGATTTCTTGTTTAGAAACTGCTCTTACTTTGAGTCAAAATCGTGAAAAACAAATTGCGGAAAAACACGATTTGGAGATTGAAAACATTCTCATCAGTAAAAGGAATGTAGAAAATCACTTAGCCAATACTCAAGAAAGATGCAAAGTTCTTGAAGAAGAAAACCTGAAACTTATGGATTTGTCCCGGATCTATAATAAATCAGAAGAGGCTTCAAGAAGCGATGTGAAAAAACCGCGCACTCCTCCCATCACATCTGTATCAGAAAGAGTCATTGTATCTGCCAAAATCACTAATAAATAGAAGGCAAAACCTTCAGTCACCACGAAAGTAGTGACTACATTATCTGAATCTTCGGATAATGATAGTGATAAGCAGAAGGGTCGTAAAAGATATGAAATCACATGTCGATTCTGTAAAAAGAAAGGACACCACCAAAGAAATTGTAATAGTCAGAAAAGGAAAAACAGATTGATCAACTGCAACACACGTTAAACCTTGTACTAAAAAACGTGTCTGAACTCTGCAGGCCTAATCCACGGGTGATCCCTAGAAATAAAGCCTACAACAGATCATCTTCGCCCACGAAAGATGGCAGAACTATTACTGAAAAACGGAGACACAATGATCGACCGTGGATAAGGAAATGTCTTTGGTCTCACCAGCGAATTTTCCCTGGAAGTTTCATCCCGATTTAAGTGTCATGTCGCTGATCCACTGCGTTATCCTCTTGACCCTAAGTTTTGTAAGAAGCTTGGCGATATGTTTGGGGCAGATTGTCTTGGAGAGAATTGTGAGCCTCGTGATCCTCTCTTGTCTTATGAAGAAAGTCTCGCCATGCTTCAAATGGTGAGTGTGGTGCTAGTCTTTGTGCTTTGTTACTTTTTCTTGAGTCGAAGTATGCTAATATTTTCCACATCGTTTTGTTAGGGAGATCATCATGCGTCGGGTCTTTTGGGCTATTCCTTTGGCTTATTTGGCAAAGCTGAGTATTTTGAGCGGAAATTTCTTCGGATGCAGGAGTGTAGATGGGGGAAAATGAAGAAGGGATAAAATCGTAAAATCTCCTTCTGTTATGCCTTGCCAAGAGGTGATTGCCTACTCAGGCAGATCTCTATAGCTCTACGAGTTCCCTCATAGCTTCTGAGTGGAGAGAATGATATCGTAGTGCGACTGCCTACTCATACAAATCTCTCTAAGCTCAGAATAAAACATGTTCTGCAAGCTGAATAGACTCTTTATGAGTTCTCTCTTATAACTCCAGGTGGAGAGGATGATATGATACTGCAGTACTAAATAACCCCACCATCTCATAAACCCATCAATTTACTTCATGTCGACATCGCCTCGAATTCCTCGACATCAGAACTAAATTGCTCATTGGTATATGGTGGAGAGTTAACAGAGACGCATCCTCATGGATTTCCTCTTAAAAAAATGACTCAATATCCGAGTCTCAATGAAAACCTCAGAAGCATCGCGGCTCTAGGCATGTCCAGAGCTCTCTAAGAAGCATACAACAACCTAAACACACTTAGGCAGGCCACAATCTAAACACAGAATGGTCTAATATACCATGGATAAGCGCGCCATGACCTAAAATACGCCATAGCACAAGTGCACAAGTACGCCATAACCCAAAGTGGTGTGGCCTAAATGCGCCACGAAAGAATTGGCCATGGCCGTGGCCTCGAAACCGTGGCGCTATACTCATGGCGCCACAAGGAATTGACATTGGCCAATGGCCAAGGCCGTAGCTCCAAAGCTATGGCGCCATGAATCACGGCGCCACAAAGATTGGCATTGGCCAGTGGCGCTATGAACATGACGCCATATGAAAAACTGGCCTTGGCCAGCCGCTAAGGCCATAACTGCAATAGCCGTGGCGCCATGAACTATGGCGCCAAAAAATCTGACCTTGGCCATACGGCCATGGCGCCATATTCATGGCGCCATGAATTCCTAGCCTTGGCCAATGGCCAAGGCTGTTGCTATACAGCCACCACGCATGCTTCTAGCGCCACAATCACATTGGCCATGGAGCCATAGCCTTACAACGTTTTTTTAACTCAACACAACCATGCAATATTTGCATACTACACGAGATATCAAACATTCACACGGGGGGATAACTTTAGGGGTATTGGTCTGGCGGTCTACGACAGTTAGAAAGAAACTGATAGAGATGATGGACAGTTACGAGAAAGTGGTGTTGAGTGGACACGTTCTACACAACTCTAACAGTTACAGAGAACAACTCACGTCCTCCGCTCCTCCACTCTTCCACGACTTCCCTTCTCTGTCGAGAGATCAGGGTTGAGTTCAACACTATAAATAGAGGCTTCCTCTATCTTCCAAGGCAGAACATTCAGAATAGTCGTAATAACCAGAACACTCAAGAACACCAAAGCCTCAGAGCACGAGCAACAACCAGATTCTGAGTATTCAACACACTTCTAGCCCTTGGAGATCTCCAGTCACACTTACGACGGAGATCTTGAACTCTCACACCTAGAAACACACATTCTCAACCCGATCTCAAGTTTCTTTCGCTGTTTCCCTCCTTAGACCAATCTCATCCTCTCTGTGACCGAAGCAAGACTGGAACGACCATTGACTTGGTTTAGGCTCGTCTTGTTCGATTTTGATTTCGAGCACTACAAAAGTACCCAGAGACGGTACATATGTTTTTTAGGTAAAAACATTTGGCGACCACAATGGGAGATCAATCTATCGGTCCCAGAAAACTTTCTCAAAAATGGTTGAACTCAGGTCAGGGTCAGACACCAAAAATCCCAATTCTCCAACTGATGGTGCTGCAACTTCCAATGCATCGCCTACCAATCCATCCTCATCAGGTGCTACACCCCTCGTTCATGCTACTCAGGACGCTACCCCACAACACCTACTGTTCCAGCAATTCCCGTCGCCCCGGTGACTCCCGCTGCTCCAGCTAACTCCTCTAGCAAAAACCCTTCTTCCACAGTTAGGATCAACCCTGCTGCTGAAAAGGGGAAAGGAGTGTCAAAGACATTGACCATGGATGAGTTGTCCAAACGCCAAGACGATCTTGCAGAAAGCCAGGTCAAGATGTACGATACTTAACTAGGAATCCTGGCTTGTCTCGAAACCATCACTGCGAAGCTGTCGAACTCGCCAACCAAAGAAGCCCCCAAGACTACCGCTAGCACTCACTCTGCTGTGATCCACATCCGCGATGACGAAAGGCTTCCCGCTCAAATGGAGTCTCGCTAAAGGGAAGGACAACAACCTCGCCACGTCACGGCAGACGATTTGGAGAGGCTACTGCAGAACCGGGAAAGAGAGACGACACTACCTGTCCACCAGCATCGACCACTGTATCCATACGAAGTACAGAGGATCTCTCCCCCCAAAGGATACGTTTCTCCTGTGTTCTCCTTGTATGACGGAACCGGGAACGCCCGTGAGCATGTCTCACAATTTTTGGAGTCATTAGGAGAACATGAATACAATCGTGTATTGAGGCTCAAGGAGTTTTCAAAATCCCTCACTGGAAGAGCCTACACCTGGTACAATAACCTCGCCCCAAGAAGCATTGGTACATGGAGCGAAATGGTGAATGCATTCTACCGCAAGTACTTATTTGTGTCCGAGCAGGTAACGCTATCAGACCCAGGCAGAATGTTCCAGAGACCCAGCGAACACCCGAATGACTATGTGAAGAGATTCAGGATCCAAGCAATCGACTGTCACTATCTGAATGTCACAGAACTACAACTGGTGGAGTTCTGCATCAATGGAATGATCCCAGTCTATCGAGCCCTCCTGGAAAACCTTCGTTTCCAAACATTCTGTGAACTCCACGAAACCGCAAAGAGATCTGCCACGACTGCACCTGCGTTGATAGAAAGAGCCAAACCCCTGGGAGGCGAAGAGGCTCGTAATACCCGTGGTGACAGAGGATAATCAACAAGTAGTACAACAACAACTTATTATCCATGCGTGCCATCAACGAATGAGAGTAAGAGGAGGAATCCAGCTACAAAGATCGCAACACAAGTGACGACGCCACAGGTCACGGCGCCACGAGTCATGGCGCCACAAGTCACGGCGCCACGGGTCACGGGGCCACGAGCCATGGCGCCACAAGTCACGACGCCATGAGTCACGGCGCCACGAGTCACGGAGCCATGAGTCATGGCGCCACAAGTCACGGCGCCACGGGTCACGGAGCCACGAGTCATGGCATTACGAGTCACGACGCCACAAGTGACGGCGCTGGAACTGTTAGAAAGGGGTAAACCAAGCTTGTAGTACCCGTGACGACAAATGATTTATTAACGAATGCTAGAGAGGCGGAAAACCCCATCGTCACCACCAGGAGAATGACGACGAGATATGGGGACTCCCAAAGTTACCACTGCAGCCAGAAGAGAAGGCGCATCTCTGCTTCGTGTACACCAACCTTCCTATCCAGGATACCCCTCTCCCATGGGATACTCCTCACTGGAAGAAGTTCATAATTCAAACTTTATATCAACGGGATGGTTCCTGAACTCTCTTACGACGCTCTCAAACATGCTAAGAGCTCCACAAGGATGCAAAATGATAGACGACAACCGTCCCTGTCTTGCTAGAGAAGGATCCAAGTAGTTAAGGATTGAGGAAGCTCGTGATAACAGGAGACGCGTTAGCAATCCAAATAACAGGGTATCGACACAATATAACTTAAAGAGTCCCGAACAAGAACGTGACTCAAGCACAAGATGAAGATCTGCAACAACAACCGCGAGGAGTACGAGGACCGAAGCCTATACAGGATTCCCAGACTCATCATCTTCGAAGAAGTACTGGAGCTATTAGACGTCTGAACAAGAATGGAACAACCGGATTACCCCGATTCGATGATTCTCAACAACTAAAGAGAACGCTCTGCCTACTCGAGCCTTTACCATCTCCGAAAGGCCAATACACGAGAATGTTGAAGGAGGCTGGCGAGCAGCACGTTTCTGCACGAGGGAAGTTGAGCTCAGCTAAAGACGTCGATAAGATATCACAGAACATGGCTGGGGACTCCTCACCACAACCGTTCTTCACTGCATCGAACACCGTTAGGAGTGCTGCCTGCCACGACCCAATCAATGGTGAAACTTCGTCAAAGGAAACATAACGTACAACAGATATGCCCTTATCTCTACCAAAGCGCTTCATCATCATTGTGGAGGGTAAAACCCCTCGGGACACGTGTCAGAGATCCGAGAAGCAAGATCACACCAAAGGAAGAAGTAGCGAAGCTTCGGGATCAAACCAAAGAAAGATAAGTCCGAGGACACCGAGCAGAGAACGGGATTCGGACCGTGCCTCGAAGGACCGAAGCCCCAGAACCACCTTCGGAGTACCTCCGAAGAAACCGCCTTACTTGACAAGGACTGACACCACCACGATTGAGTCCCTTGTCTTATTAGCTGTAAACCACCCAAGCTCGGCCTATATAAGGCGAGCTAGGAAAACATTGTAAGGGGGGGAATTTTTGGGGTGTAACCTAAGTGGCGAGAGAGGGATTAGGTTTGTATCTCCTCTAGCTCCTTAGGATCATATCCTTGTAGTAGCAAAAACATAAATATAATCTCTATACGTTTAGTCCTTTGATTAAATGTCTTTTTACATGTCTTAGGTAGTGTTCTTGAGGTCTTCGCACCTTGATTCATGTTTAAATAACTGTGTGTGTGAGTATGAGATCTGAGGGCTATAGAAAATGATGCACCTATGCAGATTTTATACCCACACAGTTTGGCGCTAGAAACAGGGACTGATTAACCTGTGATTTTTCGGGTTTTCAAATTTTTCATAGATTTTCTCGTTTTTTAGAGATCTTGAAAGCTTGTTCTTAAAAAACGCTCCAATACCTTAAACGTCTAAAGATCCTTAAAGGCTTTAGCATGTTCAGGGGTTTTATGAGCAAATCAATAAATGGTCAGGTCATCGTCTAAGGGTTTCAAACCTTGACATGATGAAATCCATTTCAAGTATGGTAATTTCATCATATATGCCTTAAAATTAGGATCGGCTATGAGAAAACGATTATGAAAAAAATAATATATTTAGACCTAATTTTAGGGTTTTCAAGGTCCTTGCTACATTTGGAAATAAACTTTTATGAAGGAATCGTTGGGAAAGATGGTTTTGGCTAAAAGACAAAAAATATAGTTACAAACGAATACGACCTACGCTAAAAACTCGCACGATAAAAATCGTTGCAACGTACAGACCCACATGACAGACATAGTACACTGCAGTAGCCGCCTTGGACCTCACGGGTTTTTTGTCTTCTGACAGGTCACAACCAGAATGACTTCGAAATCTGATCAAGCTCCGAAGCAACGAGTGGGATCTTCAAGGCAAGTCATCAAAATAAAGTCACAAAACAAAGAATCAGCGCAGACCTCCTATTGCAATTCAATGATTTATAAAGGGAAAGTATCAGCTCACGAAGCAGCAACATTGCGAGAAGAATCCACAAAAGAGACAAAGATGGAAAGGAGATAATGATTGTCGCCGAAGCAAGAAAATTCGAGTCATGGCGGCTAAAACCAATAACTTATTCAGCAGCAGACCTTCCCGAAGATGGTCCAAGTAACAACCCGTTGGTGATCACAGTAAACATAAATAAGAAAACAGTGCCAAGAATATTGATCGATCCAGGTAGTTCAGTAGATGTACTATTCATAATGGCTTACAGGGAATATTTCCAAAATATTCCACTGGCGCCCACGGATTATACGATCTACGGATTTAACGGAAGAGCATCAAACCAAAAGGTGACATCTCATACCGGTATACGTGGCATCGATGGAGCTGAAAACAACCTTCTGTGTCTTGGACATAGAGTCACCATACAACGCTATCTTGGGACGACCATGGCTGCATGGGATCTTAGGAGTACCCTCTACACTGCATCAGAAACTCAGATTCCCAACTCCTACAGGCATAGGAGAAATCAAAGGCGAGAGCACGGAGTCAAAAGCATGCCATGAGAAAGACATCGATCAAAGATAAAACGCAAGGCACAATCAAAGAGAAAGGTACAGGCAACAAAAGGAGAAAATAATTAACGAGGAAATCAATCAAATAATACAAGGTAAAAACGGAGTAATCACGAAGGAGGCACCGAAGGACCCCAACGCCATGAATGAAGACACTCCGAACTTTACTCCAACAGAACCCACCGAGGACGTAAACATCGGAACCAGCGAAGATCCAAAAATTGTAAAAATCAGAACGTTGATGACGAAAGAGCAGCGAGACGAACTAGAGGGTTTGCTGAAGGAATATGCAGACGTCTTCGCTTGGAAAATGAGTGAAATGCCAGGAATAGACCCCAGTTTGGCATGTCATCACCTAGATATAAACCCATCAATGAGGCCATTCAAGCAGAGCCTGCGAAAGTTAGCAGATATATACCAAACAACGGTTGAATCCGAATTAAACAAGATGATCGAAACAAGAATTATCAAAAAAATACAATACACAGATTGGATTTCAAACATGGTCATCGTACCGAAGAAGAACAAAGGAGTGCGCATAAGCATTGATTTCAGCAATTTAAACAAGGCGTGCCCCAAAGATCCACATCCTCTACCCAGCATAGACCAAATGGTAGACGCAACAGCAGGCCATGAGCTATTAAGCTTCATGGATGGCTACTCTGGTTACAACCAGATTCCCTTAGCAGAAGAAGATCAGAGGCATACGGGGTTCTTAACATCTAATGGACTATATTGCTATGGAGAATATCTTTCGTCCTTGGTTAAAAGTAAACAAGTCGACACTCATGCGACAAATCAACATGAAGATCAACCCAGCCAAATGCATCTTCGGGGTGACCTTCGGAAAATTTCTGGGATATGTAGTTACAAAAACAGGTATCGAAGCGGACCCGCTAAAAGTACAGGCAATTCGAGAAATGTCATCGCCAACAACTATAAAAGATGTACAAGATTTAAATGGAAGATTGGCAGCTCTTAGCAGATTCATTGCACGATCTTCGAACAGATGTAAAGACTTCTTTAGCATCCTGAAAAAGGGAGAACAATTCATATGGACAGACGAAAGGGAGGCCGCGTTTCAGGGGATCAAAAATTACTTAGCAAGCTTGCCAGCCCTGCAGCGCCCAGAGAAAGACGAAAATTTGAAACTCTACATTGCCGCGAATAAAGATGCCATCAGCGCAGTACTAATAACAACTAAAGAAGAAGAGAAGCCAGTATACTACATTAGTAGGACCCTTTTTCCAGCCGAGAAAAATTACACAAAGTTGGAACAACTAATCCTCGCGCTAGTGGTAGCAACTCAAAAGCTTCGGACATACTTCCAGGCTCACAAAATAATTGTGCTAACAAAAACACCAATTGAATCAGTTCTGAAAAACCTCCAGGCAGCAGGCAGAATTGCAAAATGGAACGCTCAAATTGGACAATATGACGTGGATTACGAGATCAGGCATTAAAATCACAAATCATCGCAGACTTCCTAGCTGAGTTCCCAATTGAAGAAGACTACAAAGAAGAGCCAATCCTGGGAATCGAAGACGATGAAGGGCCTAACGACCTGCTACAACAGTGCCATCCTCGGAGATGGGAAGTCTTCATTGACGGTTCGGTAAATAGCGATGGCCGAGGAGTGGGCATAGTCTTCACCTCACCCGAAGGAAAGCGCACAGTGTACGCACTTCGGTTGGAGTTTGAAGCAACTAATAACGAGACCGAGTATGAAGCGATGATTCATACCTTAAAACACATGATAAGCATGGAGATTCAGGAGGCGAGAATAACGACGGACTCACAACTAGTAGTACGACAATTGGATGGAAGCTACCAATCCAATGATCGCTATCCAAATACAAGAAATTAGCAAGAAGACTCATGACAAAAATTTTGCATCTCAAAATTCAACACATTTGCAGAAAAGATAATAGGCATGCGGACGCCCTGGCATTCATTGCCTCGAAGGTAACAGATAAAAATATCACCTCTATCGAAATTGGTAGAATAAAGAAATCATCAATAGCAGCCGAAGAAGGGGAGCTGGTGATGGCCATTCAAGAAGAGGACGACTACTGGAGGGTACCCATAAGAAAATACTTGGAGAACAAGGAATTGCCAAGCAACCCGCTAGAAGCGCATAAAATAACCAGTAGATCCGCTAACTACCGACTCATAGATGGAGTCTTGCATCAACAATCATTCTTGGGACCACTACTAAGGTGCGTCCACCGAATAGATGGCATAGCACTAATGAGAGAACTGCACAACGGAGAAGCAGGAACCCACAGTGGTGCACGAGCACTCGCACAACGAACCAAGGCTCAGGGATACTATTGGCCATACATGCACACTGGCGCCAAAAACATCTCTCAAAAATGTGACCCCTTCCAAAGATTTGCTAAACGAATCCACACATCTGCAACGAATCTAAATTCAGTATTAAGCCCATGGCCCTTCGCCAAATGGGGGGTAGATATCATCAGACCATTCATTCCAGGAACAGGACAGAGAAGATACATCATAGTTGCAACCGACTACTTCTCCAAATGGATCGAGGCAAAAGCTCTAAGGAGTCACACAGGACGAGAAGTGTTTACCTTCTTCTGGGAGAACATATTCTGTCGATTCGGAGACCAGCGAAAATAGTCTCATACAATGCTCAAGAATTCCTCAGTGCCGAGGTTAAAGAGCTGCTTAATCAATACAATGTCAGGCTGGGAACCTCGACGCCAATATATCCTCAAAGCAATGGCCAAGCAGAGGCGACAAACAAAACAATAGGGGATAACTTGAAAAAACGAGTACTGCCTCACAAAAAACAATGGTGTGAACACCTACACAACGTACTATGGGCATTCCGAACCTCCCAAAGACGAGCGATGGGAATGACTCCTTTTCACCTAACATTCGGGACCGAGGCAGTATTACCTACAGAAATAATGATACCAACAGATAAATACAAAGAGTGGGAACAAAACCTCTCGGCAGATTTAATTTATGCAAAATTGGACGACCTCGAAGAAGCTAGAGAAGAAGCTCAACAACACATCATCAACTACCAGCAAGGGCTAGCCCGAGGATACAACAAAAAAGTCATTGAAAGAGAGTTCCAACCTGGCGAACTTGTATTACGAGAAATACCGCCGTACCAAAAAGGAAACGCAGGAAAGCTAGAACCAATATGGGAAGGACCATACAAAATCAAGCAGGTGGTAGGAAAAGGAGCGTACAAGATAGTCGACGAAAAGGATGGCCTAGGACTCGGCAATGCATGGAATGCGAAAAATATAAGAAAATATTATACATAAAAATGTATGAGTATCCTCGAAATGAAAGAAATATTTCTACATATTACACGACAAGCACGCCGAATCAAACTCCAAAAGAATGACACCCCGTCTAAATCAGGCTTTAACGCCACCAAAACAGGTCGGCTATAATGCCATATCTCCTCTAGTGCCTCGTCGCAAACAAAAAAGGCTCTAACGCCAAGGCAAAAACGCCAAACAATCAATAAAAGACCTCGAAAAGCAGGCACAGAGCTGATGCTCATATAAATCGTAAGGGCCCTACGAGTTATGTGACACAGTCCTCTACCCACAAGACACCCCGTTAGCGATGGATACTTTGAATCAAGGCTATATAAGCTGATGATACATTCGTATCCACTACCACACGACCACGAGGACCTCTCTTTCTGAGGCGTCGAGGGGACAATAAATGGGATTAACATCTACCAATAGCGGTGGATGGAACCCCGAGGCAGCTACTTCGCTCTCAAGACAAGCAACGAAGTATGCAGCCGAGGGACCCCTCTAAAAAACTAAGCCTCAAGGGGGGGCTGTTAAAGATATAGATGGGTCGAACTTTAGGCCGCGATAAGAGAAAAGTGCCATGTCTAAGCTCCAGCCTTGACTGGCACTCCCCCATTGTGTTACTTCATTATTGAAAAATGGGCATCCATTATAAGCTCCTACATTTACTTAGGATAAAAATAGGTTACCAGGGCGCCACCATGCCCTCTAGGAAGATAAGCAAATATCTTCGGTACCTACCTAATGTACTAAGGAAAAACGGATGCCTATGCTCTCAATAACCAGTGTTTGCTTGAAACGAGTACAAGTAACTTAAAGCCTTTGGGAAGGGTGATCTGTAAGCCCCCACTAGCTTGGTTCACTATCTCTTACATCGAAGTAAGCCCTGAAGTTGCACCTCAAGTAACCATAACAGTTAATAAAGCAAAGCAATAACAGATAAATACACACTTTGAAAGTAAAGGTTCAGAAACAACAAACTCCAACAAGTCGCATACAAATATAAAGAAATAAGGGAAACAGGGGCAAAACATCTTCTACTTAAACAGTCTCAACAATCTCCTTGACGGCAGCATCTTCCCTAGAAACAACATCGGGACCAGTCTGAGAAACCGGAGCCTTCGGATCACCATCATCTTTCATAGGCGAAGCAGTAACCTTCGGAGTACTAGCAGATCGGCCAGGAGCTTCGGCATTAATCTTAGAATCAATACAAGAGGCATCAACATTCTTGTCTTCCTAAATCGCCTCGTCCTTGTCCTCATTCGGCTTCTCGACCACAAATCCATCACCATTCCTCTCATCTCCACCATCAGTTTCACTATTTTCACTACCCATCTCCTCAACATCATCATTTTCCCTTGCAGCCTGCAGCTGTGCCACTATCACCTTGACATCTGCGGAAGGAAGAAGTCCCTTATCAGACTCCAAGGAAGCATCAGGATCATTCTCGCCATTACGGTAGTAGGGAGGCCGCATGCTGAAATCTCTAAACAAAAACCGACCATGTTGACGACTGAACAAGGCTGTTCGACTAGCTTCCCCGTCGATATGCTCTCTGAGCTTCAAAATTTCCTCGTTAAGTGATGCAAGCCTGCCATCCTTCTCTTTACAAGCACCTTGCGAAAGGCTGAGCTCATTACCCTTAATATTTTACTCGACAATCAGCTTCGAAACTTGCTTTTTCTCAGCCTCCAACTCTTGTATGTGGCCATCTCGCTCCTTAACAACAGTTTCAAGGCGCTTCTCCAACTCTTTCACATCCCTAGAGAGAGCACTCTTCTCTTGCTGTAAAGATCGAATATCCGCAACAAGACGTGTAATTGCAAGACCTCGCACATGAGCTAGGTCCAACAGATACATCCCATGATGCTTTTGCTACAAAAAGAGGCAAGCAAAAAATCAACGCACGAAACATATGATACACAAAGAACAACTTAAACAAAAACACACTTACAGCTTCGATAAATGCTTGGTGCTTGGTAGCCGCCGAGGCAAGGACGTCTCTTCCCCAATCACCAGAAAAAGCTTGAGAAAGAAACGTAGCTACCGAAGGATCAAGTGGGTGATTTAGGGGATCCCTAGCATATGTTTTCAAATGGTTAGAAAGGTCTTCGGCATAAGGACCAGGAAGGGAACTTCGTTCAAGGAGCTTCTGAGACTCCTCCGCCGAGCAAGGCCTTCGTGCAAAACCAGCGGGAGCTGAGATTACGCCCGAAGCAGATTGAGAGGATTGACCCAATGAAGCATCCACAAGACGATCGTTGGAGCCATACTCATTAAAATCTATGCCAGATGGGTAAGGATCAACAATCCTGACATCAGGAAAAACAAGGGCAGTGGGCCCCTGCGCTGACATAGCAATTTGAGTGTACGTCGCTGAGGCAGCCTCCCGAAGAACTTGCTCATTCGAAGGCCCCCTTTTCAACCTTTTCAAAGCAACCCTCTCATCTTTGGTACCCTCGCCATCGGCATCTCCCACGGACGTGGCAGGAACAACTAAACCTTTGCCAACAGTCCTGGTAGTAGGTCCCTGCGAACCGACGGTTCGGGAAATAGTCTTCACAAGCTCCTGAGCTTGTGGATTTTTCAGCTTCTTCCTGCTCAGACTTCTGAAAAGAGGGTCGCATGAGTAAAACGACTAACAGAAAAGGAGTTTAAAAGACACATATCTTTCGCCATACCTTCTCCTTGAGAGCAATTATCTTCTCCTGGGACTTCTTGCGCTCCACTTCGGAGAAATGAATCTTGTAGAATTCAACAACATAGAACTTATGATCATCCATAAACTTCGTTCGTTCGACCTTTTTCTCTTCATCTTCGTAACCAAAAAGAACGGGAGCTTCGATAAGCACGGGCTTCGAAAACCATACCTCGTCACTAGAATGGCGAAGAAGTGTGTTCGTCTTAGACCCAGAAAGATCTACGTCGCCCAGAACATGCGAAGAATCAGCCACTTTGCCAAGGCTTACACTCCAGGGAGCCTTTTGTTTAAGCAAGCTTTTTTCCACCTTATAATACTTGAAAAAATTCTCAACAGACCAAAAACTTAAAGGGCGCTTGAGTTCCTCAGGAAGCTTATCATAATAATACGATTTGCCCTCCGAGCGAGCCACCCACTCTCGAATAACTCGAATAGAGGTCCAGTTCAGTTGCATCACACCGCAAGGAGGACTGATTTGAGAGTAAATTTCATAAAAAAGAGGATTCACGGGATCATACAACGGAATCGGAAGACCGGCGCCAAGCTGCTCGCTGGAAACAATCAACCTCCTATCACTACACTGATGAGAAGAAAGCAACTCAGGGGATAGATTGACCTTGCCCAATGATAGGTGCTCAAAACATCTATTCAGGAGTACCCAATTTGTACACTTTAGTCGGCTAAATCCTCATATATTATTTATTTTACATTATTTTCTATTTTGCAGGTACTTTAAAGTTTAATAAAAAAAAATGAAGCAATTTACAACTCAATCCATCACTTGGCAACTCTCGGAGTTAATGGTCTCGAATACATGAAGAATACACGGTTCAAAAGAGTGCCGCAAACAAGAATTACGGCAAAACTGATTTTAGGGCACACATGATATAAAAGGGGCCGACCAGTTATTCCCAACCTCTGTCACATGTTAAGGGCACCTTAAAAGGGCCTAGATTTTGGATGGCCCTATAATGGATTTTCTACTGGTTTTGTTTCGTCGGGCAAATGAGTTAATTGGGCTCGGTTCAGGCGTCATGGGTTTAGCCCAGTTGGTTTTGGACAGCTTGGTTGCGTCAATGGGCCAATAACTGATGCGGGGTCTGAAATTAGGAAAGGTTTAGGGCATGACGCTTTTGAGAAGGTTATAAAAGGGGCATACTGCCCGTTCACCGCAAGTTTTTGGGGACGCAGAAATCAGGATATCCCGACGAGGTCAGAGACCAGAGACCAGAGGGAGACGGGCAACAGAAGAAGGAGATTTTCTCCTTGATTTTGAGGTTTTACTTTTAGTTCTTTTTCTCTATATTTTTCCATGGGTTTTAGAAGTAGGTAATTTTTTATATACTGGTTAGGGATGTAATCTAAAATCCCATACATGTGAGCCAATCTGGCTGGTCAATTTTGCCATTTTTGAAATCTTATTATCGTTCATGTTCTGCTGTGTTTAATAATTGCATGATTGATGTATTGCAATACGATTGCTCTCTTATTTGTTTAAGTAGCAAATTGAATGAATATGAAAGCATATCTATAGCTAGATTAGGGTTTTGAGATACGAAATAGTCAAAGAACCCTGTCACAAGTAGCACAATATGATTTTGAATGCGGTGATAGCTTTTAGAAATCATATGTAGAAGCTTGACCTATGTTGAATAGTGTATTTCTGTTGCATAGATTAGCCTAATTCATAGAACCTAAAGCTCTTGGAGAGTTGAACTTGATTGCACGTTGCGTTGAGTTATTCTCTGAGTAGTATTTGCATATTCATCGTTATGGTATGCAATGATATAAGGAATTTACCGGAGTATACTCTCGATGGGGTACTCTAGGGCTATTGGTATGAGAAAGATTGAATGTTAACTCTGATCGATTGATGAACATGTTTGGTGATTGAAGATGAAACCCTTGACCAGTATTTCCTCTCTCTGAATTCTATTTTTATTTACTTGTTTCGTTTTTATTTTATTTCACAACAAAAATCCCCCCCTTTGGTTACTCTTAAGTTTTCAAATACAACTGATAAACCATACCACTCTCTGTGGAACGAACTTATTCTTGCTACTGTGCTTAATTTATATTTAGTGAAGTAAGAGTATTAATTTTGACTGGTTTATAAACCATACCTCTCTCTGTGGAACGCACGGCCATGGCGCCATGAATTCCGAGCCTTGGCCAATGGCCAAGGCTGCTGCTATACAGCCACCACGCATGCTTCTAGCGCCACACTCACATTGGCCATGGAGCCATAGCCTTACAACGCTGTTTAACTCAACACAACCGTGCAATATCTGCATACTACACGAGATATCAAAACATTACACGGGGGATAACTTTAGGGGTATTGGTCTGGCGGTCTACGACAGTTAGAAAGAAACTGATAGAGATGATGGACAGTTACGATAAAGTGGTGCTGAGTGGACACGTTCTACACAACTATAACAGTTTCAGAGCACAACTCACGTCCTCCACTCCTCCACTCTTCCAAGGCTTCCACCTTCTCTGTCGAGAGATCAGGGTGAGTTCAACACTATAAATAGAGGCTTGCTCTATCTTCCAAGGCAGAACATTCAGAATAGTCAGAATAACCAGAACACTCAAGAACACCAAAGCCTCGGAGCATGAGCAACAACCAGATTCTGAGTATTCAACACACTTCTAGCCCTTGGAGATCTCCAGTCACACTCACGACGGAGATCTTGAACTCTCACACCCAGAAACACATTCTCAACCTGATCTCAAGTTTCTTTCACTGTTTCCCTCCCTAGACCAACCTCATCCTCTCTGTAACCGATCGAAGCAAGACTGGAACGGCTATTGACTCTGTTTAGGCTCGTCTTGTTCGATTTTGATCTCGAGCACTACAAAAGTACCCAGAGAAGGTACATATGTTTTTCAGGTAAAAACAAGGAGGAGCTTGCCAGGGAAAAGGCTCGTAGTGCTCGTGAGAAGATGAAGCTAATAGTTATGATTTGTGCATCCTGTGACTTTGCTGTCTTTTCATGATTTTTTAATGCTGAAAAACGCTTATTATCCTTGCTTTAAAAAGGGGAACTAGAAGAGGAGAAGAGAAAACTCCACCAAGCTAACTTAGCTCTTATTACTTATTCCCAAGAGAGTCGCAAGTATACTAATGTTGCCTACGAGGTTGACAAAGGCTCCCGTGATGAAGTGGAGCGTCTTACGAGAGAAAGGACTGAGGCTCGAGATAACCGAGATTATTATAAGAAAAATAGGCTAGAAGCTGAGAGTCTTTTAGTCGAGGAGAAGAGAAAGAGAGATAAAATTGAGAAGTTACTTGATTATAAAAGAAATAAAAATCAAAAGGGTGCCCGAGAGATGCATCAATTTCAACTGGGTATCACTCGCCTGACACAAGAGCGAGACGCTGCTCGCAAGGAGCGATCAATTGGTGTGTCTGGTAGAGTGGTAATTGAGAAATTATAAGAAGATATTAGGAATTTGAGGGTAGAGGTATCAGCTTTGAAGAATGTTAATAAAGAGTTGAAAAGTCAGAATGACAGTTTGAAAGAGGTATGTAATGTAATGAAATAAGCAAGGATCTAGCGAAGGCGAACACCTCGAAATACCATTTTGCTCGATTAACCGATGAGTATCGACTTGAGCTTGCCAAATTGGGATGGGGTTCAACTGGAGATATTAGGGTAAGGGCTGCCCAACCTCGTTTTACTAATCAACACGAAGTTATAAATTATATGATTGTGAAGAAAGTAGGATACCTAACTTGACATCCTATTTTGATGTTGTTTCATGTTTTCTGAATATGCTCTGATAGATCAGCTTCTCTTTTCTCCCCCCCCCCCCTTTTTTTGCAGGCATCGAGGCCAATTTATTACAGAAGGTTGCAAATGCCGAGTCTGCGAGAGATGAGAGTACTGCTCAGTTGATCAAAGAATCCAATCGGAAATTGGAGTTTGAGAGGAAAACCCAAGATCTTGCTCGAGAGTTGGACCAGGAGCGCCGACTTTGGACTGCTGATGCGAATATGCATTCGAGATAGTTGGATATCGAGCGAAAGCATCGTTCGACAGATGCAGAGAGAAGTGCCCAAGATCTGGCCGCTGAGCGTGATTTTCTTCATCAGTGCGAAGAAAGTCTGAGGTATATTATCAAAGCCTTTGCCCTCTTACGTCCTCAAATTAATCATGGAGAAGCTGCGAAAGAACTGCTCACTCGATCTGCCCTGAATACTGCTCTGGCTGCAAGTAAGGCCTGTCGAAAACATGGTCGTTCTCTTTTTTAGAGATATCAGGGTTGAACCTGCTGGCTATGGAGCGCTAGGAACAGATGACTCTGACTTGGAGCTTCCTGATGACGTAAATTTGCTTCCCCATGAGGTTTTGTGAGGCTAGTTAGAGAGGAGTTGCGTCGAAGGGGTATACCAAGGGGTGTGTCTGAAGACAGCGATTCCGATGATGATAATGATGGTAATCATTCGAAAGATGATACCGAGAGTGATGCCGAAACAAAAGTTGGAGAGAGAACTGAAGATGTCGGTCCAAGGTGTCGAGCCAGTGAATCTTGGTGATTCTGGTAAAGGAAACACTGGAGGTGGCAAGGGTGTTTTCTTTGATGCCAACAATAAGGAGAATAACTATCTATTTCGAGAGTCTTCCTGTAGATGGTGAAAAATGGAGAAGGGATAAAATCGTAAAATCTCCTTCTGTTATACCTTGCTAAGAGGCGATTAACTACTCAGGCAGATCTCTATAGCTCTACGAGTTCCCTCTTATAACTTCCGAGTGGAGAGAATGATATCGTAGTGTGATTGCCTATTCATCCCACCAACACATAAAACCACCAATTTATTTCATGTCGTCATCGCTTCGAGTTCCTCGGCATCAGAACTAAATTGCTCACCGGTACTATGGTGGAGAATTGATAGAGACGCACCCTCTCGGGTTTCCTCCTCAATATTTAAAGACCTCAGGCCCTCGCCTAATCTCGGTCAAGACGGAGACGCACCCTCTCGGGTGTCCTCCTCGATATTTAAAGACCTCAGGCCCTCGCCTAATCTCGGTCAAGACGGAGACGCACCCTCACGTATTTCCTCTTAAAATGCGACTCGACATCCGAGTCCCAATGAAAACCTCAGAAGTATCGCAGCTCCAGGCATGCCCAGGGCTCTCTGAGAGGTATACAATAGCCTAAACACGCTTAAAGCAAACCGCACTCTAAACACAGAATGGTCTAATATACCATGGATAAGCACGCCATGACTCGAAACGCGCTGTAGAACAAGCGCATAAATGCGCCATAACACAAGCGCATGCACAACACAAACGCAGGCATACGCCACAGCATAAGCGCATGCAAGAACGCCGCAACCAAGTTGGCCAAAGGCCAATGGCCGGGTCTCCCCAGACCATGGCGCCATGAATCATGGCGCCACAACAGTCTGGCCTTGGCCTTGGCCAAGGCCGTGGTCTCTTGGACCATGGCGCCACAAACTCTGGCATTGGCCAAGGGCCAAGGCCGTGGTCTTCAAACACCATGGCGCCATGGACCTTGGCGCCATCACAAACTGGCCTTGGCTAATGGCCAAGGCCGTGGAACCTGTGGCGCCATAATGCATGGCGCCACGAAACTCAACCTTGGCCCAAGGCCAAGGTGCTGAGCTATGGCGCCACATCCATGGCGCCATGAATTCCTGGACTTGGCCCGCGGCCAAGGCCACTCCTACACACCCACTATGCGTGTCTCTAAAAGCGCCACACTCACGTTGGCCATAGAGTCATAGCCACACAAGCCTACTTAAACTCAATACAACCATGCAATATCTGCATACCACTCGAGATATCTTCACACGGGGGGATAATTTTAGGGGTATTGGTCTGGCGGTCTACGGCAGTTAGGAAGAAACTGATGGAGATGATGGGCAGTTATACGAAGATGGCGCGAGTGGACATGTTCTACACAACTCAAGCAGTTATAGAAACCAACTCATGTTCTCCACTCCTCCACTCTTGCACGACTCCCACCTTCTCTATCGAGAGATCATGGTGAGTTCAACAATATAAATAGAGGCTCCCTCTATCTTCCAAGGCATAACATCTTTTCCAGAACCTCAGAGCAAAAACACTTGAGTAACTCGATACACCTCTAGCCTTGGAGATCTCCAGTCACCCTCACGACGGAGATCTTGAACTCTCACACCCAGAAACACATCCTCAACCTGATCTCAAGTTTATTCCACTGTTTCCTTCCCTAGACCAACCTCATCCTCTCTGTGACCGAAACAAGACGTGAACGGCCATTGACTTTGTTTAGGCTCGTCTTGTTCGATTTTGATCTCGAGCACTACAAAAGTACCCAGAGACGGTACATATGTTTTTCAGGTAAAAACATTTGGCGACCTCAGTGGGAGATCAATCTCTCGGTTTCAGAAGATTTTCTCAAAAAATGGTTTAACTAGGGACAGGGTCAGACTACACAAAGATCTCAACTCTTCAATTGAAGCCGCTGTAACTTTCAGCGCAACACCTTCCATTCCACCCACACTCAGTGTCGTGCCCAGCATCCAGACCACCCACGATGCTTCCTCTGCAACACCTACTGTCTCAGCAACCCCTGTCGCACCCATCGTCACGCCTACTCCAACTCCTGGCGTTGCCTCGGTAAACCCTGTTGTTCTAGCAACTCCTGCTGTCCCAACAACTCTTGCAGATCCAGATCCAGTTAGCACGCCTCGTAGTAACCCCCCATCTTCGATCAGGATCAATGCTACCACCCTAAAGGAAGATGAAGTGCCAAGGACGCCAACCTTGGAGGAACTAGTCAAGTGTCGAGACGATCTTCCGGAAAGACAGATCAAGACCCAAGTTGAAGTCTTGGCTCAACTCGAAACTCTAACCGCGAAACCATCACCAGGTTCACAAGCCAAAGGAACTCCCGGAAATGCTGCTAGCACGAACACCATTGCGATCCACGTCTGGGATGATGAGATGATCCCTACTCAAGCAGAGCCTCAACATGAAGAGAGCCACAACTCGGATACGTCGCTAAAAGACGATTTGGATAGACTACTCTTAAACCCAGAGGAGGAGACGACGCAACCTGTATACCAGTACCGACAACCGTGCCCACACAAAGTGTAGAGGGTCCCTCTCCCCAAGAGGGGAGCATCAACACCACCGAGTACTGAGACTCAGAAAATTCTCAGAGCCCCACTGGCAGAGCCTGCACTTAGTACGACAACCTTGCCTGGCATTGGTACGTAGAGCGAGA
>JAJJMA010066481.1:0-11324 GCA_023529015.1 Papaver nudicaule
GGAGTACCGACTAAAACGAAGTTTGGTTGGGGAGATGATGGAGGAGTTGTTGAGCTAGGTTCCTTCGGTTTCCGTAACAAAGAGAGTATTTGTTGTGGTGATCGAATTACCCTTTTGTTATTTGAAGATGAACTTGCCATTGTGGAAGAAGGCAAAATAGGATGGCTTTGGTTTTTAAGGAAATGGGTTTGGGGAAGATTGAATTTATACCAACTACTCGGTGGCTTTGGTTGAATGCCCAACGGATATATATTTTGAAAAAAAAAGTACACATTTTCAGAACGGCTACAATACTCGGTAGCTCGATTAAGAGTATAAGCTACCGAATATAAAGATTCAGAAATTTAGGTACATTCGGTGGAGACATGGTCTACCGAATAAGAAGATTCAAATATTTAGGGATATTTTTAGGCACTTATACCCAAAAATAGTGTCGTTTGGGGATATCTCTATAAAAGAAAAACCTTCTTCCCAACAACAGCCACACCAATAACCCAACTTTGTAAGCTCAAACCACTTATACGAAATGGAAAATCCACCAATGACAAACATTGCACAATGGGATGACGAGGAGGATGGGTCGTTGGTAGCTGCATTCATCATTTTTTACAAAAAGCATCCAAATGCTGGTTACGTATCGTTTTGGAAGGGTGTAGGGGTTCATTATCAACACATCACCGGGAATACCAAAGAACGCACGTGGGACAAACTAGCAAATAGATTTGACTACATCAAAGGCCGTATGAGAGAGCATTGTATAATATGTCAACTGATAGGTTCTCCATTTCAAGACGAACACACTTCGGAAGAAGATGTGAGTATTATCTTCTCGTTTTCTATTTTGATCCAATCATGGTGTATTTGCACACTAAAGTTTTGTTTTTAACAATTTCAGAAATTAGCTTTCAAGACGCTATGGAGGCAGCGGAACGGGGCTCGCAGATTTCGACATGGATGGATTCTGAAGATGCTGCTAAAGCACTCAACGAAATTCATCACCGATTGGCTATTAGTCAATGATCCACACGCCAATTACTAGTTCTGTTTACATGCTAATCGGTAACACTATGGAGTTACCGAATTTAAATTCGGCAGTATATATGTTTTTACTGCCTACCGAATATATTTACTTCCAAAATTTGTACTTTATATCTATTCGGTAACTATATGAAGCTACCGAATGTACCTCGTAACTCTCAACCACAACGGTAATTTAATGACAAATGTATCCGTTGGGGCTGGTGCCTCTATTTAAGATTAGTTTCTGCACCCGTTTTTTCCACTCAACCAAAACTGATCTTGCCCTCTCAAAACCAAAACTTATCTTCAAGAAAAATGGGTGATTATATTTGTTTCACCAATGAAGACGAGCTTATGGTTATCAAATCGTTTATTCCAGTGTACCTTGAACGACCAGCAGAACGCCACTCAATGTTTTGGAAGAGAGTTAAAGAAATCCACGTTGAATTAGATGGGAATCCAAAAGGCCGTAAATGGAGGGACTTAAGCGACGCATTCGACCACCTAAAGATGATATTCAAAGATTATATTCGGATTCAAAAATGGGTTAGACGATCTCACGGCTCTCGTTCCATCCAAGACCAAGTGAGTATTTTTACACTTCCAATGTTCATACAATCTTGAAGGTTGTAAATAACTTCTATTTATCTTGTGGTTCAAGGTGGCACAAACCAATGTACTTTGGGACATACGACATGGAGGCGAATTCAAGCATTTACAACATTATATGTATCTTAAGACGTATGCTCCGACATATCTCCGAGTACTGAGTTCTGAGGTTAGAAGGTCTGGTTAGAAGTAGGGATTGAAAAGATGAAACTTCCGATGAATTGTAGTGAAATAAGGTTGTATTTCCCTTTGGGTGATGCACCATTCGGTAAATCGGGTTAGTAAACGAGCTACCGAATATGTACTCGGTAGTTAAATTATACTTACCGAATATCTGTACCAATATCCTGTACCAAAAATCAATATAATCGGTAACCCAATGATCTGCCGAGTTTACAATCGGTAGCTTTCATTGTCTACCGAGTATGCTTTCCTTAAATTTGTTTATACTGACAGAATACGTATGAGCTACCGACTGGTACATAATTAGCATTAAGGAGCTACCGAATATAAGAACAGAAATCCAAACAAGTGCATTTACCATAATATGTTCCAAGTACAAGTTTCATTTAACCCAAAAAGCTTGCTCTAATCAAGATATATTGTCAATAAAAGGCTCAAAATTCATCCACACTAAGATACATACCTTATTCCACATCAGTCGTGCCGCTCGGAAGGGGATGTTGAACCTTCCAATCTTCTATGTTGGACGCATACTTCTCAATCCAAGCACTACAGTGGTTGTCTGGAAAATGGGTTGAATACCCTGCCATGGGAGGTAGGGGACAATCTTCTTTTAACCTCAAACCAATGAAATGGTCAGGGCCTATAAACGCTATGACGACTCTTCTACCGACGTTTTCCTCCGTACAAACCGATCTTGTAGGTACAAAAGTCGAACAATGACCTATCCCAATCGAAAAATAATGGACAACGCAATCGAATGAGTCAGCAATTAGATATCCACACCATGGCATACGCATCCAATACTTGGGAACAACCGTCTTCATATTCTTTCGGCCATTAATACGGGCAAGATCATCGTTGAATTGTTTCAATTTATCCCTACGATTACCTTCCAAATTCATTCCAATATAGAATTCCTTGTCCTTGAGGAGTTGCTCTCCCATCTTCTTCCGTGTATATCCCACTGGAGTGAGGTTGTCGACAAAAACTTGTTGGCGTATTCCAAGTTGCTCCACAACGACGTGAAAACCACAATTTCCATCACGTGGAACATCATCGATTGCTAAAACAAAACCGTACACATTCCAGAAGTTCTTCTAAATAATGTTGAGAGAGAATGGGAGGACGTACCGTAGTTGTTACCAACACATCACCAACACTCTCCCTTGTCGACGACTTTGGTTTCACTTGCCTTGAACATTCTCCCTTGTCAATAATGGGTCGTCCCCTTTTTTTTGGAACCGGATCCGGTGTAAAGTCAGCTTCAGTGTGCTCATGAAGAGAAGGATCACACTCAGAAGAATTCTGCTGCTTTGTGGCCGAAATCTTCATATCCTTCAACTCCAGTCTTTCTAGTTTTCTTGGTTTAAGGGTTGGCGGTCTTCCTGGTGGCTTTTGCTTCATTGGTTCTTCATCTAAATTTAAGAAGGGGTGCATTGCCACCTCCAAGTCGTCGTGGAGGTTCTGCTTTTGAGAAAAATCGTTCTCGTCGTACATTGTAGCGATCCGACGACACAACGGCGTTTCCATAAAAGCAACTTGGGGGTTCTTTGAGGGATTTGGAGTGAAAGATAGTTGCTTCCAAAACGGATCAATGTCTCTCATATCAATTCTGTGTACGTACTTACCAATCTTATGCGGACAAGGTAGTCCGATCCCCGACATCGTCTTACAATTGCAATTATCATCCGGCACACCGTGCTCCATATACCACTTAAAGTCTCTCATCATGTGCTTTATGGCCCATTGCGACACTCTAGAAGTTAAACCACGAAGAAGTGGATGACCTTTGTATTTTCTAAAATATCTTTGCCTACTCCACTCCATTTTTGCCTTTATTCTAGTCAAATCACGCTTGGTGAACTCGTGAATACCATGTTGGAGCGACACAACCCCATTTTGACCTCCTTGAAGAATCCTTTTCAGTCTCCCATGTTGACCCTCCGCCACACTTGTTGCCTCGTTCTTATAGTTTTTATAATCATATGTCCATGCACGAACAAACATCTCCTTTAGCGGCAACCACTGTTTTTGGCAATACTCTACTGCCAACTTGTGTTTTGGGTTCTGACTCCACTCGAAGATCCAAGCCTCCAGGTTCAGCTCATACTCCGCCTCGGTCATAGACCAAACAATATTATCCCATCCTTTTTGAAATAGCAAAAATAATCGGTGACCATCCTTAAACGCCTCCTCAAACTTTTTGTCCTCTTCCTCTCGTTGTGCATCGGTGAGTTTACTAAGACGGTCCCGTTCCTCTAATTCAATGTCCGCACCTTTTGGACGCCTTTTCGGTTGAATATGCTTTCTGCAACGCGCTCCGATGTTACACTGGATGTGCCAAGTGCAAAGAATATTGTGGGAACCAGGAAATACTTCTTGGATGGCATTCATCAAGGCTTGTTCGTTGTCCGTAACGAAAACATTTGGAATTTCACACGGATTGTAAAGACTCTTCACCTTGTTCAACATCCAAACATAACTTGGTTCGATCTCCCTATCCATCAAACCCCAAGCCACGGTGAAACTTTGTTTGTCCGATGTGTGGCAAGCAATATTGATCAACGGCATGTTGTATTTATTGGTCTTGTAAGTGCAGTCAATCAACAAAAATTGGTGGAAGCATCTTGCAAGTTTAATCATATCCGGATGAGCCAAAAAAATACGTTTCACTTCCCCGTTAATGGTTTGTCTTCTCATTGTGTAGTTGTGTTGCTCGCATAACCAAGCCGATTGAGACATAATCAATCGACCATCCCAATCAATCTTTCTAAACATGGCTTGCGCGGCTTTAACTGTATTCAAAGTAGACAAGTTGTTGGGGTCTTGCTCCCTTATCATAGTGAGGATTTGATTCCCGGTACTTGTGCCCATCATCGCCCTTACAATATCCATTTGAGGTGGAGTCAACTTAGCATAAGCAACGTGCCCAACAAGACTTTCCGGAGGATCATGGTTGTGATAACCATTCATTACTTTCATTCTCCACAATTCATCTTTGCCTAGATTATAAAGAAGCTTGAACGGACAATCGGTCTTCTTTGAATGAGTATCGTAGATCCTGTCGGTCTTCTTTATAGGCTTATAACCCTTTCGTTCATGACTCTCACCCTTCCTACCGCACTCACAAATCATTTCAAACCTATTCCACCTTGATTGTTGACCGGTAACCACTACGCACATGATCTCTTTTGCACGCACCTCAAGCCAAGCCTGTGCATCTTTCTTCTCTTTCCATGTCTAGACGAGAAAGTCACAACAATTACAAAACCAAACCAAACGGGATAAAATCGTAGATAAATACAAGTGTAGGAGGCATACCAAGTCAGTTAGATAGTGTGAGGAGGTATCGGGTCGCAAATATGAATCATATTCAACAACATCATCCTCGGGAAGGTCCCCAAAGGGTACAACCTACAAAGAAGATTGAAAACATTAGTCAACTAAATTGGAAAACTAACAACAATCGGTAGCTCGATGAAAAAGACAAACTGCCGAGTAGTACAGAAAGAATTACTCGGTAGCTAATTAAGCCACCGAATATAGATGAGGTTTGGCCAATATTCTGTACCAAAAACAAATATGAATCGGTAACCATTTGATCCACCGAGTATACATTCGGTAGCTTAGTAGTCTACCGAGTATACATTCGGTAGCTTATAAGTGATTTCGAGCTACCTAATGGTTACTTTATTGTGCATGTACGGATGGTGGTTGGGATATTCGGTGGCTCCATTAATGGCCTGGATCTACCGAATATTCTAACTGCAACATTCAAAGCATGCAAACTATGATTTTTCATACGTCAATCAACCATTACAAGCTAATGGGTTTCAAATTAGAGAGCTACCTGATCATTTGGAGTCGAGTTCACTTCCTTTCCCTTCTTTGATTCTTGATTTTCTTCCAAACACTCTTGTTCATGACTTTTCTCTAGAATGGTAGAGTTCCAACAATCCATGGCTTCTTTAACGTAAGAGGAATTCGTAGCATGATCATCTTAAAGAGAAGAAGATTCACCCCGCTCAATCTCACTCAAAACAACCATCTCAACTTCTAAAAAAAAAACTTCTTCTTCTTTTTCTTCTTCTTCTTCTAACTCCCTCTCAAATGATTTTTTTTTGAAAAGAACTAAAGTAATCGGTGGCTAAGTAGCTAAATTAGTAATTAGGTTAGCTTAATCGGTAACTTGTTTTGAGTTAATCGGTAGCTTAATATGTGGGGGGTATTTTAGACACTGAGATAAGGGATAGCCTAATTACACCCGGGTGATCGAGTTTTGAAAATTTTTCGAAATCTGCCCGGATTCCTTTGAGTATGCCCTGATGACGTGAGGCACTTCTTTTCTTCTCTTTTCCTTTGTGCTTTTGAGTCTATAATCTATAACATATTCTATCAGTACGTACTCTTTCCACATGCAACACTCACAATAAATGTTGTATGCCAACCATTTACTTTTAGGCTTTTAGCACACGAAGCTGCTAGACGTCGCCCTTTTCGGTCCCCTCGGTTTCCCCCCTTACGTGGCGCTTGGTGGTTGGTTGTAGGGGTGTAAATTTTGCCCGGTAGCCCTTGGCCCTGTACTGCCCGCCCTGACCCATGAGTGCCCATGGGAGCCCATGGCCCGTCGAGGGTCAGCCCTGCCCGACCCTTTTAAATAGTTGGACGGGCACGGGTAATGAGTAAAATTTCATTGCTCGGCCCTTTACCCGTCCTGTTAGCCCGTCCGTAGTGCCCTGCCTTTTAACCCGTCCAAATACCCGTCTCAATTACACATTTCTATCTTTTATATTCTAGAAAATACTATAAGATGTCGACAGCTAAATCTAGGGAACTTTCCTTATCACGATGCTTCAATTTTGGAAAATTACTAGGAATTCTGGTTAATAATTATTTACCTCATTTTACTTAAAAA
The DNA here is from genome assembly GCA_023529015.1 of Papaver nudicaule. Classification (NCBI taxonomy): domain Eukaryota; kingdom Viridiplantae; phylum Streptophyta; class Magnoliopsida; order Ranunculales; family Papaveraceae; genus Papaver; species Papaver nudicaule. Next base: position 6,731 of record JAJJMA010066481.1, read on the forward strand.
TAATATATTTGTATATGCAAGCCCGTCCGGCCCTGCCCGTCCAAGCCCATATTACCCAACAGGCTTGGACAGGCCATGGACAACTTATTTTGTGATATTACCCTGCCCGCCCTGCCCTTTTAATTTAATGGGCAAGAAATTTCTCTGCCCGTCCAGCCCTGCCCATTTATTAAAAGGGTAGGGCTACCCTGCCCGGCCCATTTTACACCCCTAGTTGGTTGCCTCACCTGCCCACCCAACCATGGACCTACAGGGGCCGATATTAATAGGTTAAGCTAATAAGAATGTGCCACGTGGGCGGGGGACAAGGAGGGAGACCGAAATGAGGGTGACCTTTAGCATTTTCGTACTTTTAGACACCGAATGCATGATAATGGAATAATTTGTACTTACAGGCTTACTAATTAATATGTAAGGGAGAGAATATATGCTTAGAGAAATGGTTTAATTATTTGAAGTATTTTATTCTCTTTTCAATATAAATTTAAGAAAATGCCAGGAGCTATATTGCATCGATATGGACACGGGATACGGTTACGACACGACACGGATACAGAGACATCAAATCTCAAAAAATCGGGGTATGGGGACACGTTACATATATATTATACACATCCATCAAAATAAGCTTTTACGACAATTTACTCAACAAATTGACTATTATATTTTTAAATAATCGACAATTGAATAAATAAATTTAATAATATGAAAAAAAATATCAAATCTTTCACGAAAAATGTTAAATTCGATTTAAAAGAGGAAAATTTAGCATCACATTTAGATTATTTTGATATTGCAAATCTACATGAGTCATTTATGGTGTGTCTGAAAGTGTCCAATAGGTGTCTGTAAAGTGTCCAATGCCAAATTTCAGGGGATACATGATGTGGCGTATCCAATGTGTGTCGCCAAGTGTCGAACGTATGTCGTGTCCGATCGTGTGTCCAACACGGTTACAACAACATTTTAGGTGTGTCCGTGCCACATAGGCCAGGAGAATATATGCGAACTCATGTTTACTTAAAGATCATTTCATTGATTAAATCTATAACACTTCCACTTTTTCAAAGTGGCATGCTACCTAGTCAGTTCTCATCTTTTCATTACACATTGTATTCACCGATAACAACGAATGTGTTTTCTTTCTTTTCACTAGTACAGTGCACGTGCTAACGCACGTGTTATTTGATCTAAACCTTTTGTCATAAATTTGACTGAACTGAATGTGTACCTGTTACACAGAGAAGTATTACTGGATATGAACTGAATTGTCTTTAGCAAAGTTTCAGCGACTCCAAAAGTATTACAACTGACCACAATATCAAGTTATCAACCAATCAAAGTATACGTACTACCAGCTAATCCACTAATTGAGTAACACTTCTTTGTAGACAATGTTCTTTGCATATGTGCTATCTTTTTCCTGCAATTTTCCTTTGCGTGTGACTGTTTTTGTCGACTCATCGAAACTCCTCTTGATAAAGCCACCTAAAGTTGCCGATGATTGAAAACATGATCTGCTAAATAAATCCTTGCGAATGGGATAGTTTGTCCTTGTGCTTTATTTATAGTCATAGCAAAACACAAACGTACAGGGAACTGTTTTCTGATGGGTTTGATTGGGAACCTATATTCTCTAAAGGCTCTAAAGGAATTCTTGGAAGGAAAACTCGTGTACCTGCTGAAATTCCGATAACAATGTCGGCATCGATTGAGTGCTCATAAAAACCTCGACACAATAATCTGGTTCCATTACAAAGTCCAGCTGCTGGATCAATATTCCAAAGAAGAAGTATTGGTGCACATCATCCTCAACGCTATTGAAGGAGTAATAAACTTTCTCAGCACCTGAAAATGGTATAGTTTAATTAGTTCGACGGATTAGCATTTGAGACTTTTTGGTATAATTCAAAAGAAATTCACCCGGAAATGTGTCAATTGCATTTTGGTTTATAGCATTAACAGACTCATTTGTTGGTGTCATTGTTGCTCTTTCCACCATGTAGCTCTTATCATATCCATTCCCAAAAATATTTGGATATACATTGTTGAACAATTGTGTGATAGAATTCTCACCTGTCCATGGTATCACCATTTGATCCGGAATTCTTACCATACCATCAACAACCGTAGATTTATAATATGAAATCATTGTGATAATATGAAATCATTGTGAATAAACAGGTGTAGATTTACAGTCCCTGAAATAACATGTCAATCTATCGATGATGTACATGATCCTAACACCACTTTAGTATACCCATTAAATTATGCAATCAGTTGTCATTTATCTTTACTATGAAAAAGGTCTTCAAACCAAGAACCTCACCTCTTTCGTTACACTACACTCAGCTAACAAAACAATAAAAATAAAAACTAAACCTGTCAGATCATATTGGCGCTGGTTATAACCATAAATTTCAATAAATTGAGCAAACAAAAAGAAGTGTAACATGATTCCGAGAGACGTGGACTAACCTGGAAGAGATGATTTACAACCCATAGTCGTTTTTATAAGGGTTGTATTGAAAATGGAAGATTGCCCGAGTACAACAATCTCATTAAGAATTCCCCAGTTGACCTGCAATATATCGTTCACAATGATTTCATATTAGAAAGTTATCCATGTCTCAGTTCTCCTCCTCCTTCCCTGTTTTAGTAAAACATGGAAAAGATTTGAACAAAACACTTATTATACACCTAACCTAACCCATATAGAAGACAATAAATTATATAGTCGTTCGTCGGAACGGTGGTACCAATATCGCATATTCCCTGGCTGAGCTATATGGCAAGAAGTTGTGATGCTCCTAGTACATAATTTAGTAAATATAACAAAAATATATAAAAAACGTCCATAAGTGAGAGGATGAGCTAAAAGCCTAAATCAAAACGTTTGACATTTACCTACACATCCCTTTAAGCCATAAGGGACTAATCTACCAATGGTGGAGTGAAAAGTATTTCAATAACCTGCACATACATACATAGAGAAATAGCACCATGCATCATATTTCTATTTGAAAAAATGGAAAAAGGGAGCATCATATTCCTATAAACAATGTGAACTGTAGCACTAAAAGGAGTGTTGGCTACAAATTAATTACCATGGCATTAGTAGCACTAATAGTGGCCATTTCCCGCTTGCTAGCACAGAGATCATCATACCTCAGGCTTCCGTAAGTTTGTTCATCTTTGGAAGTTCATCATGAGCGGCAAGTCATTTTCATCTTTGGAAGAAGTTCATCATGAGCATTAAGTCATTTTTTGTACGATAATATTTGGAACATAATGGGTGCTGAAAAACTGTAATATTTCCTAGCAGAGCAACGAATGAGCTTATTACATGGAAAGCAACGAAGCTTTGCAACAAAATGAAATGGCAGGGTGTTTCTTTTACCTTGTTCGACGATAACACCAAAAATCAAGATATATGAGACAAACTTTGTATACCGTCGAGACAAAGAAATCTACACTGATCCTGAAATTTACACTCAAACCAAAAAACAAAGAAAATCGATAAATTAGAAAAACTTAGTATAGAATCCATTGAATTTTTATGCTTACGTAGAAAGAAAAATCACTGAATTAATAACAAAAAGAAAAACCGGACCGACTGTGTTCATAGCAAATTTTCTTTCGATTTTTTTGCTTGGCATTAACACAAACAGTCAAAGTGCGTTACATATGTCTCCTCAGAAAATAACCAAAAAATATGTTTACGATGCTGATTTAGCTCTATAGGAAATCAAAACTGGAAAAATAAAAACAAACACAAAATGAAGAAAAGACACATGTACCTGCAGTATATGTTCATTAATTAGAAAGATGTTAGGTTAAATCATAATCCTGAAAACAATAAGATAACCAGTTAATCACTACTAATTAACCCAAAGCGTTATCTTGTTGTGAATCTAGGTAGAAGTAGAAGAAAACATGCCAGGGAGTCTTCCCTGAAGAAAGTTAAATGGTTCCAATTTTATTGGAGAAATCAAAATTTATGAATATTTACCTTAGCCTTAGGGCAACACTTTCGACAGTCTCCGCCGAAGGGTCTACAGAAACAACCAAAATCCAAATCAAAAATATCTATTAGTAAGATTTAAGCATCCTTTAAAAACTTACCATATTTTGGAGTGGGATCAATTTGTAGCCTCTTCTTCTTCTTTCCGTAACTTTTGAGATCTCTATGAAGCTCTTCGTCTGTTTTTTTAGGTTGTATCTAAGAGAGAGGGAGAAGAACTGAGTCTGAGAAACAGAGGATTTGAATTTGAATCTGTTCTCGAAAGTGACACCAAGAAAATTTATTAAAACAATAATAGGAGTACCAAATAACTCATCCACGTTGAAAGTTGAACAAAGCTCGAATATTAGAGCTCGAGGCCCCACCACGGATTTCTTAGCCAATCAGAACTCGCCACTTTAGGGTCCACAAAACAGCCAACTCATCAATGGTTAAACGTCATCAAGGAACAATGACAGTTTTTCGTTAGCAATGGTAATCAGACCCCCGTTAGCATAAATAACTCATAGTTGCTTAAAATAGTTTAACGTAGTACTTTATATCAGGAAGGAACAGTGGTAATCAGACCCC
>JAJJMA010066486.1:0-13357 GCA_023529015.1 Papaver nudicaule
AAGCTATCAAAGTGGAGGTGAACAAAATAGCTACAAACAAAGCAGGAAAGGATGGGAACACAAGCTCTTCTTTCCGTCTGTGCATGAAAGGAATCAAAACTATTACTAAGATTCCATATTTTGAGAACAAATTTAACTATTTCTTAGCAACTTCGTGCCTAGCCAGTCGCATGTCTTATGAATTGGATGGAAATGCTTTCCTGAACAATATTAATTTCTCTATTTCGGCTTATAGCCAAAGGAACCACTATGTGTAACTTCGGGGTTTCGCACTGTTTTCTTATTAAATAAATAAACAAACAAAAACCGAATGAGGGACTAGGTGAATGAGTACTTTTTGCATTATGGAAAAGTGGGAGAAGAGACTTGTTGTATTATGCCTTGAATACTAACTGGGCTTGAATCTAGGCTTGTGCCCATTAACTAGGATAGTCCAGTCGAGTGTTTACTTGCTTTAAGTAAACAGTAGCATTCTAGGTCATATATCAGGAACGAGTTCTCCTGTGTAAGAACGAAAAAACCTATGTTTGTGTGAGTGTGAGCCAGAAACAGGGAAGAGGGTTCTTGAGCGGGGTTTTACATCAATATCTTGTATCTTGTTTGATACAAAGTGGAATCAATTCGTCGGTCTTTAGAGTGGATGTAGATCAAGACAATCTCGATTGAACCACTATAAAATCTCTTGTATCGTGTGGTTGATTGATTGCTAACATTTCTTATTAAATTGGAGATTGATTCTTGCTACAGGTTCATTTGGGTATAACAAATTGGTATCAGAGCTCCGAGTGGGAGCGATTTCAAATGGCGGTTAGGTATGATATTGAGAAATTTAATGGAAGAAATGATTTCAATTTATGGAGACTAAAGATGAGGGATGTTTTAGTACAACAAGGATTGGTTAAATGCTTGAAAATAAAGGAAGCTCTTACATTAACCAAGGAGGATTCGGACAAGGATGATCTTATGGAGAAAGCTCATGGACTAATTCTATTGTGCTTGAGCAATGAAGTCTTGCGGGAAGTTGTGAATGAAACGACGCCGGATGGGCTATGGGACAAGTTGGAAAGAGGTATATGACTAAATACGTTACTAATCGTTTATATCTCAAGAAGAAATTACATACTCTTAGAATGCATGAAGGGGGAAATATGAATGAACACATTGATGAGTTTAATCGAATTATATTAGACTTGTTAAACATTGATGTGGAAATTGATGATGAAGACCAAGCATTGGGTTTGCTTTATTCCTTGCCACCATCTTATGATAACTTTGTTGATACCGTGATGTATGGAGTGAGTACAATTACTATGGAAGACGTCAAATCGGCTTTTAACTCTAAGGAGTTGAAGAAGAATGGTATTGATTGTAAAGATAGTTTGGGTGATGGGTTGTTTGCAAGAGGAAGAATGAATCAAACCGGTGATTCTAGTAGAGGTAGATCTAAGTCGAGGTTTAAATCTAAATCGAGCGAATTTCGATGATATAATTGTAAGGAAAAGGGACATTTCAAGAACGATTGTCCGCAAAGAAAAAATCTTGAGAAGAATACAAGTCAATCTAGTGCAAATAATGTTGAATAAAATGATGATGGAACGGTTCTTACGGTTTACACCAACAACTCAGATGATGGGTAGATTTCTTGATTCGAGATGTATTTCATAAGTGTCTGCATAGAGAATGGTTTACTTGTTATCAAGTTAGAGAAGGAGGTAGAGTTCTTATGGGAAACAATAACACTTGTAAAGTGATGGTTGTAGGTACAATTCAAATAAAGATGTATGATGGTGTTGTGAGGACTTTAACGAAAGTTAGGCATGTTCCAGATTTGAGAAAAAACTTGATTTCTTTGGGTACACTTGATTCAAATGGTTGCAAGTTTCAAGCTGAAGGTGGAGTTCTTAGAGTATCAAGAGGAAATCTTACAGTCATGAGAGGCATACGAGTTAATGGCCTTTATACACTGCAGGGTACTACGGTAACTGGTGATGCAGTTGTATGTTCTTCATCAATGTTAGAGGATGATACTACCAAGTTGTGGCATATGCGGCTAGGGCATATGAGTGAGAGGGGGTTAGCTATTTTGAGCAAGCAGGGGTTGCTTTATGGTCATAAAACTGGTAAACTTGATTTCTGTGAACATTGCATCTTCGGGAAACAGTGTAGGGTCAAGTTCAGCACGGCTATTCACAACACCAAAGCTATTTTGGATTATGTTCATTTTGATCTTTGCGGTCCTTCTCGGGTTGATTCACATGGTTGTGGTAGATATATGTTGAGAATCATTCATGATTTCTCAAGAAAGGTATGGGAATTCATACTTAAACACAAAGATGAAACTTTTGTCAAGTTCAAGCAGTGGAAGACTATGGTTGAGAAGCAAACCGGTAGGCAAGTCAAGTGTTTGACGACAGACAATGGTTTGGATTTTGTAGGAGGTGAGTTCAATAATTTCTGCAATGAAGAATGGATTATGAGACACCTCACAGTCAGGAAAACACCACAGCAAAATTGTGTTGCAGAGAGGATGAACAGAACCATAATGGAGAAGGCACGGTGCATGCTCTCCAATGCAGGGTTACCAAGTGTGTTTTGGGCTGAAGCTGCTAACATGGCATGTCATTTGGTAAACAGATCACCGAATACTGCCATTGAATGTAAGACTCCAAATGAAGTTTGGACAGGTACGCATTCTAACTATGCAGACTTGAAGGTTTTTGGATGTCCAGCCTATGCTCATGTGAATGAGGGGAAGCTAGAACCTAGAGCAAAGAAGTGTATATTTCTTGGGTATGCGAAGGGTGTGAAAGGCTACAGGTTATGGTGTCCAGAAGAAAAATCAAATAAGTTTCTTATTAGTAGAGATGTGACATTTGATGAGCAATCGATGTTGAAGCCAAAGAATGAAGAATTCAAGGGCAATAAAGATGACAGTGTTGGTGAGAAGGTGGAGCCAAGTAACCAGCTGGAACTTGAGATACAAGTTCAAGGAAACAATGAGATTGTTGTTTCTGATGATCAAGAAAGTGTGCCAAAACCTGCGCAGGAAGACGAAGCACGAGATCATCAGTACAGTCTTGCTAGAGACAGAGTGAGGAGGCCGGTCAAGCCACCTCAGAGATATGGCCATGCTGATTTGGCTGCTTATGCACTCACATTGGGTGAGAACATGGATGGTAGTGAGTCGTGTACTTACCATGAAACAATAACAGATGAAGAATCAACGCATTGGGTTGCAGCTATGTCTGAAGAGATTAAATCTCTGATTAAGAACCAGATTTGGGAGTTGGTTCGGAAACCCAAAGGTCGGAAGATTGTTGGTAGCAAATGGGTATTCAAGAAGAAAGAATGAACTTCAAATGGTGAGGAAACAAGGTTCAAGGCAAGGGTTTTAGCAAAGGGGTTTTCACAGCGAGAGGGTATAAACTTCAATGAGGCATTTTCCCCTTTTGTTAAACATAGTTCTATTCGAACATTTCTTGCTATTGTTACTTTGATGGATCTAGAGTTGGAACAACTAGATGTCAAAATTGGTTTCTTACATAGTGATTTGGAAGATCGTATTTATATGCAACAACCAGAGGGATTTGAAGCTCCGGGCAAAGAAGATCATGTTTGTTTGTTGAAGAGATCATTGTATGGTCTAAAGCAATCTCCTAGGCAGTGGTATAAGCGTTTTGATACGTTTATGTTGGCAAATGGTTGTACAAGGAGTAAGTATGATAATTGTGTATATCACAGGAAACTCCAAGATGGGTCGTTTGTGTATTTGCTCTTGTATGTTGATGATATGTTGATAGCTTGCAAAGACATGTCAGAGATACAGAAGTTGAAGGCGCAGTTGAGTAGTGAGTTTGAGATGAAAGATTTGGGTGCAGCCAAGAAGATATTGGGCATGGAGATTCATAGAAGCCGGTCTGAAGGCAAGTTGTACTTGTGTCAGAAAAGTTACATCGAGAAGGTGTTGGAGCTTTTCGGTATGAAGGATGCAAAACTTGTAAGTACTCTTATGGAATCTCATTTTAAACTCTCTGGAAGACTTCCACCTCAAACTGCAGAAGAGGCAGATTATATGTCTCGGGTTCCTTATGCAAGTGCAGTCGGTAACATCATGTCTGTTATGGTTTGTACAAGGCTGGATATCACACAAGCTGTTAGTGTGGTAAGTAGATACATGGAAAATCCTGGTAAAGCGCATTGGCAAGCGGTGAAGTGGATTTTCAGGTACCTCAGAGGCAGTACAAATGTTGGTTTGGTGTTTGACAAACACAATGGTGATTCGGCAAGTGTTGTGGTTTATGTGGATTCTGATTATGCAGGAGATCTTGATAGAAGAAGGTCCTTGACATGTTATACTTTTACTTTTTGTGGTAGTACTATCAGTTGGAGGTCGATTTTGCAAAGTACAGTTGCACTATCGGCAACTGAGGCAGAGTACATGGAAGCCGCAGAAGCAGTGAATGAAGGTATATGGTTGATGCATTTGGTTACTGAATTGGGGTTCAAGCAAGAGAGTGTGCCTTTGCATTGTGATATTCAAAGTGCCATTCATTTGACGAAAAACCAGATGTACCATGAGAGAACGAAGCACATCGATGTCAGGTATCATAAAATCAAGGAAGCAGTTGAAGAAGGGAAGATTATTATGCTTTTTTTTTTTTTGAGAAAACTTCCCATGGCATTGGCACACTGGGAAGCAATATTATTAAAAATCAATAAAAAGAAAGAGGGGGGCTAAAAAATAAATCAATATTATGATTTGATGCTTGGAAGATTATTATGCTCAAGATTCCTACAGCTGACAATCCCGCAGACATGTTGACGAAGCCGATTCCAAGTATCAAGTTCAAGCATTGCTTGGACTTGGTTGGTGTCAACAAGTGTTGATGGCCCTCCGTGGGCGAATTCGAAGACGGTGATGAAGGTTTGTAGTTTGCACTTAGAATGCATATGGTTCGAAATCAGATTGCGACTTGGTAGTATTCAAGTCAAGGTGGAGATTTGTTGTATTATGCCTTGAATAATAACTGGGTTTGAGTCTGGGCTTGTGCCCATTAACTAGGATAGTCCAGTCGAGTGTTTACTTGCTTTAAGTAAACAATATCATTCAATATGAGGAACGAGTTCTCCCGTGTAAGAACGAAGAAAACCTATGTTTGTGTGAGTGTGAGGCAGAAACAGGGAAGGGGGTTCTTGAGTGGGGTCTTACATCAATATCTTGTAATCTTGTTTGATACATAGTGGAATCAATTCGCCGGTCTTCAGAGTGGATGTAGATCAAGACAATCTTGATTGAACCACTGTAAAATCTCTTGTGTAGTGTGGTTAATTAATTGATTGCTAACATTTCTTATCAAATTGGTGATTGATTCTTGCTGCAGGTTCATTTGGGTATAACAAGACTAATAGGCTAATCTTGAGCAGCTTGAGTGAGAAAATTCAATTGGGTGGGTGATCATTCATCATTAGCCTCCCAAGTACATAGTTTAGTTATATAATGATTTAAATCCATACGTAATCCACATGAAAGAGTTTCAAATGAATTAAAAAGTTGAAAATATGCTTGAGAGGCTAATGATCCGCCGTCTCAAAACATTTCTTATGGGTTGTGGGGTTTTCCCCGCGAACTCCTTCGAAATGAAGGAGTGAAGATGTGAAAGTGGGTCTTTTCTGTTATGGTAAAAAAAGGGTTGAACATTACACGACACGTAATGTGTCGTGCAAAATTTTATTTTTAATAAAAATCTATAGAAAGAAACTTTTAAATTAATTAATCAAAAAAAAACAAATTCTAGTTTGGATGGTTTCTCGGGGGAAAAAAAAAAACAATTTTCCATTGACTTTTCAAAAAAAAAACGGCACACTAAGTGTCATTTTTAATTCATTTTTTTCACACGTCACACTATGTGTTTTGTAGTCTTCACTACCAAGCATTCTTTCGAATGAAAGAGTATATGAAAAGTTTTGGATGAAAGGGGGTTGATAGTCTCCCATAGTAGCAGCTAACTTGATCAAATTGGTAGTCCCTCTTTCATTTTGAAAGACTGACACTACCCAGAAAATGCTCTCAAGGCAAAAAAAAAAAAGATCAAGAGGCTAATCTTTAGCCTCTTGGTCTCCTTACACTCTCATTCATTTGAATGAGTGGATGAATGAGTTTGGTAAGAAATTGCTCATCACACTTTCCACAGTAGTATCAAATCTGGGCCAAAATTTCCTAACTCATTCAATTTGAATGAGTATCCTAGGTCGATGGCCCTTGCTCTTCAAGTAAAATAGTTAAAGCTAGTAATTATGCTACTCAAGTGTAGTGGAGATAATAGTCCCACATGGACCACTTCCTAAGAGCAAGGGATGGGTACAATGCTTTTTAGCACTCTATCACTTTCAAAACGGAAGAGAGACTAATAACTTGTTTGGATACCAGTTGGCTTCTTGCTTCTGCTTTTGAACTTCCAGAAGTTACTTCTGAGAAGTTGAAAAGTTAAAAAGTTGGTTTGGTGACTACGTGACTTATAAGTTAAAAAGTCAATAAGCAAGTTTGGCAAATTAACAATCAAAATGTCATTGTTGTTGTTATAATGACAGACTTATGAAGCAGTAACGAACCAAAGAAAACATTACACTTTAGAAGTTTATTTGGCTCATGCATATACCCATGGTAATAACACATCTTAACGAGTATCTGGACACATCCATTAGAGAGCCTACATTTCTTCATTATATTTTCCATTTTGCATGTTGGATTTGGCATTGATATTGTAAGGATTTTGTTGAATACAAGCGTGGGGATAGGTGGGAAAGTTGTGTCAGGCCATTGTTGCAATGCTTTCCAATTGTGGGTGTCATATTTCATATGTACCCTAAAGGCCAGCGCAACACCTTAGGACTAGAAGCCACCGCAAGAAGATGCAAGGCAGCTTATGCCAGCGGCCCCCCTCAGCGGAGTATCCATGTAAGCGTGGAAGAATGGTCCTATGCACCCTCCGCTCCGCAGGGAAGGTCCGAATATAACCGCCACAGGTTGTGATCAGTATATCCAGCTTAGTAGTACTGGACCACTAAGGGTTTGTCCTCAGTGATCTCTATAAATATAGGACCACTTCCTTTAAGGAAGAGGTTGATTCCAATCCGATCATGCTGATCCCAGTTGGGTTCTAATGTGATTCTAATATAGCAAGGATTTCCTTTATCTTGTCTTGGTCTTACCTTAGCTTAGTGATCTACTGGTATTATTCTAGCCTTATGTGGAACCACCAATAGTGGAGTAGTATCTTGAGGATACGGGTTTAGTGCACATGAGTAAGAATAGCGCGGGGTAGTTGAGCATAGTAAATTTCTAGCAGCTACATTTGGCGCCGACTAAGGGCACTCGACTTACCTTCTCCAATCGGGAAATAGTCATTTACATTTCAGTTCTTCCGGTTCGCTTTTATTCGAGTTCTTCTGGTTCATCTTTATTTTCAGTTCTTTGCTTTCAGTTCCTTACATACTGCACTCTTTATATTTCAGTCATTTACATCCATCTCTTTTCTTTCAGCACCTTTATCGCTTTCCTTCGAGATCTTGTGAAAGCAAGAACTTGTCCACATTTACATTTCAGCAACTTACTTTCAGCAAATTTACTGCTTTTATATATATTGCTTTCATTCCGCAAGTTTTTCACCTTTTTTTTCCTTTTTTCCGACCGATTTCCTCCTGATCACGGTGAGAGACGTTGTGATGCTCTTCTCAGATATACACGCTCACGAAAGCTCAACCGCAAATCACGGTAGAAGAAAAAATTACTTAGAAGAAAGAAGAGAAATAAAAGATTTTTCAAAACCAGGTCATTTTCAGCAACAACGTTCATTTTCTCTTCTTAGCGCGTCAGTCGTCCGCATATGGGAAAGGAACGCAGATTTTCTAATCCATAGCATTATCTTGTGAACCAAGTCCAGTGAGATATTAAAACACTTGGAGAATCATTCACCAAGAAAATCACAAAACTAAGAAATCCAAGCTGCGCGTTCGAAGCTATGCTGAAAACCGCGGGGAAAATTCCATAGAAGCCAGTGAGAGTTGTTCCATAAAGTAGGAACCATTTTGGTTTGCTTAAGCTTTGTGAAAATCCCGTAGCTCACATAATATCATCATTTTTCAATCAAAACCCAAAGCAGGTATTCGCATATATGATCAGCGAGCAGAAAAGCATAAAAATGAGCCCCAGCGCAGCAGATAAGTCAACAAAAGCAGAATCAACAGAGATCCGCAGACCAGCACAGCGACAAAGAAGGCACAGACGATACATAAAATCAGTACCAAGCGGAGAGAATCAGCAGAGCAGTGTAGCAGAAATCAAAATCGGAGCTATCTATGATCGAATGATGGAATTAACAAGTCTAGCAGCGCAAGCATCAGCAACGGAGACTCTCACTATGCAGTTCAGAGAAATAAATGAGCTACTAAATCAGGATAAGTATATCAGAACCCCTGCCACGAAAAAATTCTTTCCAAGTTTATAGAATAGCATGATAAAAATTACATTCCGTCAATTTAGAACAACATATCTTCTCTGCGAATAGTACTTAGAACCGGATAAGCATAGATTTATATTTCACAAAAATAATATAGTATCATGATTAGCATAGAATTTCCCTTCCGCATATCCGCATTTAGGGAGCATATTTCCTCCGCGGTTAACCTTCAAACTCGGAAACGAGTAGATTTATATTCATTTAGCATGTCATATTTAATTTCGCATATCCACATCTAGGAGCATGTTTCCTCCGCACTTAACCTTCAAACTGGGAGAGGAGTAGATTTACGTCCGCAATACAGAAATAAGTACATTTAGAGGTCTGCAGTAGAAAGAGTCAGCATATTAAACAATATTATCGATGGAAAAGTACACTTCGTACTGACCCATCACCTCGTGTTACTAACTTCTCTACGGTACATCATTAAAAGAAAAACAGGTACAAATTACAGAGACGTTCAGACACTCAACCTCCGCATAGCCGACAAAAGCAGGACCGCCAGAGTATAAACATGAAAAAAGATACGTACTTTGCACTTTCCAATACATTTGCAAATATTTTTACATTCATTTTTATAGACAAATATTTACTACAAGTTTACATTCATTATTTCAAAAGAAAATAAGCGCAAGAAAATAACTTTTTTCTCTCAAACTTTGTATCCGGAGCATAAGGTGCGAAACTATCATGCGGAGCTACGTACGAAAAAGATAAATAATCGAAACAAAGAAACACCAGAAGTAATGAGATCCCAAAAATTGGGAGTACTCCGCCACATGATTGCCTCGGAAGGAGACAAATATCGCCTCCGTCAACCTATACAAAAATTAAATTTCTTCGCAATACCGAAATCGTATGATTAGAAAGCACATGCTCCAGACACAAATATCTCCCATAAGAAAATACTAGTATCCCATTTTTCATCGATGATTAAAGTATGACAAGGAAATTTTTCTCAAAACAAAAGCAACAAAATAAACCAGAGAATAAAGTTAAGTTTTATTTTAACTCTTTGCCACATTCTTTGACATTTATAATCCAGTGAGCACGAACAAATTCAGTCATATCCAAAGCCGCAGCGAAAGCGCCCCCGACTTAATCCAAGGAGAATTGGCAGGAAGAAAATCTAGGACGATTCGGATCTTCACCAACGGCATAATCATCACCAGCGGCAGCAACGGCCTCCGCAGCAAAGAGCAGATCCTCAGCAGCTTCGATCTCCGCATCAATAGTAAGACGATACATCTCCTCTAGATCAACAAATTTATGCCTCAGCAGTCGAACAGCCTTACGAGCATCATTATAAGTCCGGGTACCACTATTTCGAGAAGGAGCAGAAGAAGAACCAGGATGATAATTAATATCATATTTCTTACAAGCAGCGATACCCGCCACAACATCATCATAACAAGCCTCCAGAGTTGCAGAAGATACTTCCAGAGTAACGACACTATCAGCGTCTTTTCTTTTTCGAGAAAGGGACCTGGAGAAGTCAGAATCATCAGAGTCACGAGCAACAACAGCAGAAGCCTGATCACCAGCCATTGAAGAAGAAATGAAGAAGCAGAAAACCCTTTTTGAAAATAAAGGAATAAGAAAAAAGTTTTCAGGGAAGCGATGATGAAACAACTGATTCATCACCAGCAATTTATAGAGCATCAAATTCCCGGGTAAAAATATAATTTACCCTCGGCACATCAATCTACACAACTCATCAGCAACCGTCACCACCGCAACAGAGAAGAAGAAAAATTTGCATCATCGCACATCAGAGCCATCCGCAGCAACTGACTAAGGAACAAATCTACACCAACAAAAGTCAAATCCATCTGCAACAACCGACTTAGGAATGAATCTATGCCAATGGAAGTTAGAATCATTTGCAACAGCATCAGAAGATCAACATAACCTCCGCAGATTAATCATCCTGAGGTTCATAAAAAGAGGGAAAATTGTGGGTGCCATATTTCATATGTACCTTAAAGGCCAGAGCAACACCTTAGGACTAGAAGCCACCTCAAGAATATGTAAGGCAACTTATGACAGCTGTTAGAGCATGCTCGGTCATACCCACCAGGCGTTGGTATGTCAAGCTTGGTTTTCATAATTTAGTGTTCAAAACTCGTACACTTAAACATGTCTACTAATAGTCAGACTTCGCTAGGTTAGACCTTTAGGTAGACGATGGCTGGTAAATCTGAAAGACTGATCAAGAACTGAAGACGAAGAAAGAACAAATGACAATATCCTCCTACAGCAAAAAGGTTAGTCCTTCTAGAAACAATGATTCCAGTGGTGCTCTGGTCTGAGATGAATTGCTCTAATCGAAGCTTTTGACTGTTAGTATTCGACAATCTATGAACTCTCTTTTCTTGAGTTCCATGACCAGAAAGCATTTCTATATGGAGTCTTCTTCTTGTACTCCATCATTGCTTTCCTCGAACCAATTAAACAAGCTTTTAGGAGCTTTGTATT
Organism: Papaver nudicaule; assembly: GCA_023529015.1. Classification (NCBI taxonomy): domain Eukaryota; kingdom Viridiplantae; phylum Streptophyta; class Magnoliopsida; order Ranunculales; family Papaveraceae; genus Papaver; species Papaver nudicaule. Next base: position 10,995 of record JAJJMA010066486.1, read on the forward strand.
ATGAATAGTAATTCATGGTCAATGTCTTTATGAAGTTCATCTTCATTACCTGAATGCCTGCATCAATATTAATAAGGGTTTTGTAACTCGACTATACTGTGCATTCAGAGAGATAATGATTTTCCACTTAGCTACAAAACCATTTTTTAGTTTTGTATAGACTAGAAATCAATCACCATGCAAAGGAATTGATTACCATTGCTAGGTATCGATTTTCAGTGTTTAGATTTGATTCCCTTAATTGGTAATCAATCTTTGACTGGATCGATTACCAATGGCTAGGAATCGATTCCAGTGTCTAGATTCGATTCCCTTAATTGGTAATCAATATACTTACAACTGGATCAATTATCATATGGTGGATTCGATCTCTCTTAAGTTAGGAATGGATTTTTGCTTTTAGAAATCGATCTCTGGTAGTAGATCGAACACCAATGCCAGAAATCGATTTACACATATTTGGAATGCATTGCATAAATTTGTAATCAATCCACTCCAATGTGTATCGATTTCACTAATGTGTAATCAATACACTTAACACAAGGAATCGATCACTCTAAATGAAATCGATCTCCTTGACCACATTTCATTGCTTGCACTTGCAAATGGAATGTGAATACTATTCATTAATCATACTTGTGCTTCAATGATCTTAATCTTGAAAGTATGTGAAAAGACGAGGGTACCGTGTACACCACCAATCTTTTATTTTAGTCCACCTATAAGTCAAACCTTGACCGGTTCCTGTAATCAAGAACTCAAGAACAAGATCTCCTTCAAATCTGATTGATTCATACGATGGAGTCAATATAAGAATCCGAAAGACTATGTCAATCAACCAAGTACGATACTTTAATTATAAATGATGACTCAAATATAATGCGGAAGTAAAGTAAAGTACACACAAGATTTTGTTAACGAGGAAACTACAAACTCGTAGAAAAACCATGGGACCTAGTCCAGTTTTGAATACTCTTAAGAATTAAGCCGCCAACACACCTACTCTCAGACTTAGGACTAGCTGGTGCAGACAATATGACCCTAATACGACAATTAGTCACAAAGATTTCCCCTTAGTATTCCTACGCCTCCAACCACAGCAAGGTGGTCACGTACATGTACTCCCCTATGCAAATAGACATCCGTTACTGTCTTACGTAAGAGTTGCCTCACTGTCCGTCGCGAGGACTATCGCTACCCGACCTCCAATCAGACGATTACAACCTTAGTGGCAACAACCAAATAGGGGCAGGTCAAATCGCTAGATGATATCCTTGGTAACTAACAGATATTTCACCGAAGTCTTTTCACACCAAGAGCGAGGATATTGAGTTTACTTAGGCAATAAACACCCCGAGATATCGATCAAGGTTTCAAAACCTAAACTCCCGAAAAAGAAACCTTGTCGTCCCAGTTGGAATCAAGCAGATAGCTATAGCAAGTACGATATGATATGACCGTGAAGAACGATGTACCTGCAAAGAACAAATCCAATAACAACGATCTTGATTCCACTAAATATCTATAGTTTAGGCACACAAACCGAAAGAGGCTTGCTGACAAATCCAGGTTAATAGATAAAGAGTATGTTCTAATCACAACGATCTTGAGTGGCCTTGTAGCAGAAGAGAAGGACCATAGAATAAACAAGATCGCAAGGTTTTATAGACGTGATAGAACAAAACACAAGTACAATACAAAGAAGACTAGTAAACATAAACTAGTTTCCCGTAAGAGGTACTTCTAGGCTTCTCGATCTCTAGAGAAGACTTTCACGGAATTCTAGACCGAGAGCAAAAGCTCAAAGGTAACTGAAAAGAAAAGCGACAAACACAAGCTTACAATTCCGAAGAAGAGCTTGGCCAGAGGGATAAAGCTTTAAGAAGAGATACCACTCCTATTTATATTGACTAAAGCTTTAGCTTTGAAATGAGGTTGTTGATACTAATTTCCCCATATCATACTAACATAAAACATTCAAACCATTAAGGTTAAATACTTGATTTCATTTAGGCTCCTCATCCATCTTCGTATCCAATGATTGGAACAACGATTTTATGGAACTCATCATAAACCCAAAACAAAGTCTAATACAAAAGATGAATTAAAGTTGGTGGATCCACGCTAAAACGCTCCATTTCCTAGAACATATAACAAAATCAGAGTGAAATCATCTATTAATGACATATCCATAAAGCTTTTTATGTATGCTAAGTAGTTCGATTTAATACAGTATGGGGGTTATACAAAGCAATCTATTCTCCTAATCCCAGAAGAACTTTTTGGCTATCGTTTTTCCCCTTCTGAACTTTCTATACAATAATCACGAACTGGATTTGGTTAGCCCCTCTGTTCATGGAAAC
>JAJJMA010066499.1:9634-20122 GCA_023529015.1 Papaver nudicaule
AACACATGGCGCAAGATTAAGGTCCTCACCAACACATGGCGCAAGATTAAGGTCCTCACCAACACATGGCGCAAGACTAAGCACGGAGCAACATATTAAGAGCTACACCGACACTCACCATAGAAGAACTAAGAAGACCTATCAACTAAGATAAGGGTAAAAGGGTATTCACCCATGAAGATATTATGAAGATATTTGTACTATAAATAGAAAGCTTTGTAGAGTAGAGAAGGGGGGGATCTTTGGGTGAGAGGTGAGGAATGGTATGGTCTCACTATACTACTCCCTCACACACAAAGATTAAGAACCTATCTATGGAAAATTATACTTTGTAATGAAACCACCATCAATACTACATCATGTTATTTTATTAATCAAGCTTTAATTCTTATCTAATTGCTAAATTACTTGCTTATGATCATATCTTTTCAATTATACTTGTGTTTATAATTATGTCTTAACACTTATATTATGTCTCAGCACTTATATTTGTGTACCTAAATTCAGGTCTCAGCACTTATATTTATATATCCAAATTCAGGTCTCAGCACTTATATTTGTATATCTAAATTCATGTCTTTACACTATGTTTACATCTTATAAATATGTTTACTATACTTACAAATTGGTTGTTTTGTGCTAAGATCATAGGATACTTTTTGGCACAAACATCTCATGATCAAGAAACTTTTGATTGTATGATTTTTAGGGTTTTCACAAACTCGGAATCATATAATCTTTTCCAAAAACATTGGCTAAGGGAAAGAGATTATAAACAAAGCAAAACTGGATAACATTAAATTGTTTTTGTCCATGTTAGACTTTGTAAGTTGTTCTTTATTGAATAACACCACATGGGGGAGAGTTCTTAACTTGAACTTGCGCTTAATAACAAATCTTTTTGGGGAGCGTGGTTGTGGAATATTAGGAGAAAAGTGTATCTATATTTCTCCAGAAGATGAGAACTCAGGAATCTTCGTTCGGATTTCCTAGTTATACCATCTTTAAACTTGGTATGTGAGTACTTAGCTTAACCTATCCTCATAGGTTTATGAAACCCTAGTCTCGAACTACTTTGTCATATTTTTGTGACAAATAGGGGAAGAATACATATGGTTCTTGTTCTTGTGGTGCATAACCATAGGGGAAAGTATCAAGTAAGGGGGAGTAATTAAAGCTGAGAAGAAGCTTCATATCAGGAATGAGTAGAATCACTTTAAAAGTTTTGAAATTTCAACTGGATATCACTCGCCTGACACAAGAGCGAGAAGCTGCTCGCAAGGAGCGGTCAATTGGTGTGTCTGGTAGAGTGGTAATTGAGAAATTATAAGGAGATATTAGGAATTTGAGGGTACAAGTATCAGCTTTGAAGAATGTTAATAAAGAGTTGACCAATCAGAATGACAGCTTGAAGGAGGGCTGTAATGAAATAAGCAAGGATCTAGCGAATGCGAACACCTCGAAAGACCATTTTGCTCGATTAACCGATGAGTATCGACTTGAGCTTGCCAAATTGGGATGGGGTTCGACTGAAGATATTAGGGAAAAGGCTGCCCAGCCTCGTTTTACTAATCAACACGAAGTTACAAATTATATGATTGTGAAAGAAAGTAGGATACCTAGCTTGACATCCTATTTTGATGTTGTTTCGTGTTCTCCGAATATGCTTTGATAGATCGGCTTCTTTTTTTTTTTTTTTATTTTTTTTTTTGCAGGCATCGAGGCCAATTTACTACAGAAGGTTGCAAATGCCGAGTCTGCGAGAGATGAGAGTGCTGCTCAGCTGATTGAAGAATCCAATCAGAAATTGGAGTTTGAGAGGAAAGCCCAAGATCTTGCTCTAGAGTTGGACCAGGAGCGCCGACTTCGGGATGCTGGTGCGAATAGGCATTCGTGAAAGTTGGATATCGAGCGAAAGCGTCGTTCGACAGATGCAGAGAGAAGTGCCCAAGATCTGGCCGCTGAGCGTGATTTTCGTCATCAGTGCGAAGAAAGTCTGAGAAATATTATCAAAGCCTTTTCCCTCTTACGTCCTCAAATTAATCATGGAGAAGCTGCAAAAGAACTGCTCGCTCGATCTGCCCTGACTACTGCTCTGGCTGCAAGTAAGGCCTGCCGAAAACATGGTCGTTCTCTTTTTAGAGATATCGAGGTTGAACCTGCTGGCTATGGAGCGCTAGGCGCAGATGACTCTGAATAGGAGCTTCCTGATGACGTAAATTTGCTTCCCCATGATGTTTTTGTGAGGCTACTTAGAGAAGAATTGCGTCGAATGGGTATACTAAGGGGTGTGTCTGAAGACAGTGATTCCGATGAAGATAATGATGGTAATGACTCTGATGGCAGTGCTCCAGGAGATTCAGGAGGTCATCCCGAGGATCATTCGAAAGATGATTCCGAGAGTGATGCCGAAACAAAAGTTGGAGAGGGAACTGAAGATGTCGGGCAAGGTGTCAAGCCAGTGAATCTTGGTGATTCTGGAAAAGGAAACACTGGAGGCGGCAAGGGTGTTGTATTTTATGCCAACTATAAGGAGAATAACTATCTATTTTGAGAGTCCGTCGTGGAGTATAATGAGAAGAAGAAGAAGAAGAAGAAGAAGTTGAACCTATGAAAGAGGATACCCCTTTGAAGGGAGACTCTTCTGGCTTTCGAACTCATGAAGAGGACTTGGAAGCTGAGAAAGAACTTTGGGATTCGATGAAGATATTTCCTACCCCTCGCCTAGATTCTTTGTCTGGTGGACCTTTTTCTGATGTTTAAGAGCGAGTCTGTTTATTCTCGATCTTTTTTGTTTGATGAAATAGATTGTATATGCTACTTATCAGCCGTACTTGTACCTATAATTATTTAAAATAGAAGATCTTTTGCGTTTTGCTGTCAAGCGTTCCATTTTTTGTATTATTATATTTATTTATTTATTAGCAACCCGAGATCAGACACGAGTTTTACTTTGCAAATTCTGGGGTCCCTAAGATTGTTTAAGGCGCAACTCCGGGGCTTACTTCGATGTGGGAGATAGTAGACCAAGCTAGTGGGGGCTTACGGATCACCCTTCCCAAAGGCTTTGAGTTACTTGCCTGGTTTAAAGTAAACACTGGCTATCGAGCTCATAGGAACCCGTTTTGCCTCGGTACATTAGGTGGGTATCGAAGATACGAAGTATCTTCCGAGAGGACATGGTGGTGTCCTGATAACCCATTTAGCCTAAGTAGAGTAGGAAACTTACGGTGGGTAGATGCTATTTTGAATCTCGATAATAAAGTAGCACGATGGGGGAGTGTCGGTCAAGGCTGGAGCTTAGACATGGTACTTTTCTCCTATCGCGGCCTAGAGCTCGACCCTTCTGTTCTCTTAGCTCCTCCTCGAAGCTAAGTTTTGATGTTTCGAAGGAGGTCCCTCGGCTGCGTAACTCGTTTATCACTCCCGTGAATGTAAGCTAATTAACTGCCTCGGGGTTCCATCTACCCTAAAGGTATATGTTAATCCCATTTATCATCCCCTCGACGCCTCAAAAGAGAGGTCCCCATGGTCGTATGGTAGTGGGTCCAAATGCCTTTGGCTTATTTAGCTTTAATGCAAATGATCCACTGCTAACAGAGTATCTTGTGGGTAGAGCCATGTAGCTCGTAGGGCCCTTACGGCTACATGTACATCAGCTCAGTGCCTACTGCTCGAGATTTTTTTTTCAATAATTGGCATCAGGGCCTTGGCATCAAGGCCTTTAATTTCATTGCGTCAAGGCACTAGGGGAGACATGGCATCATGGCCCAATTGTTCATATGGCGTCGAGGCCTTTAGGAGATTTGCCTATTCTGGTAGGATCTGGAGTTTGAATCGAGATATAGTATATCGAAATATAAATCAATGCTCATTTAAAACATAACAGGTCTAGATGCTTTCCTTTATTTTATTCTTCTACTAATGGTATTCGAGATACTTTTTGGTTACATGTGGAGTTTTTAGTTAATATGCTTTAAACTCTTTCCCTCGACTGGAGTGTTCAACCTTTGTCCTTCGAGGTTGATCAAGCTGTAAGTGCCATTTCCGAGCGCTTTTTCGATGACGTACGGTCCATCCCAAAATGGCTCTTCTTTGGATATTTCCTTTCCCTTACTGGACGAGCTCACTTCATTCACCGTTCCTTTCGATGGTGCTATTGCAGCGCCTACTATCATGAATTGTTATCTCTTTTCAAGGGAAAGACCTTTTCCCTTATTGACAGGTGTTATGTATAAACTTGGGGTTGCTTTCGAGTTTTTCATTGTGGCGTTAGCCATCCCTACTTCCACCTCTGCGATGAATTCCTTTATGCGTGGCTCAGTTATTTTTGACTGCTTGTTTTGGCTTGCAGGATCATGCTTCGAATTCTCCCTCTGTTGGACATCCATCTCATTGCATACACGTGCTTCGATGGGATCACCCACTATTTATGCAATTCCGAGCGGAGTAGTAAATCGAATTCTTCTATGGAGGGTGGAGGCTACCCCCAATAGGCTGTGGAGCCAAGGTCTACCTACGATGGCATGTATGGAGAGTCTATGTCGACCACGCAGAATGATGTTGGAAGTTGCATCTTTCCCACAAAGATTGTTAAAGACAATTCTCTTCTCGGCATTGAAGGTTTTCCATTTAATCCAAAAACGTTGTATGACGAGGGGACCAGCGTGGCATCCTTTCCGAATAGCCTGTCATGGGTCCTGCCGAAGAGTATATCGACAGAACTACCAGGGTCCACCACCATTCTCGGCATTGCTAACTCTTCGATATGTAAAGTTATAACCAATGGGTCTGTGTGAGTATGAAATCTGCATAAGCAGTTCATACTCGACAGCCATCAGATCTATAATCATGCTATACAGTATCCGTTCATATGAGTACGAGGAAGATAAGAACTATGCCGAAGATAAACTATATAAGAGTATATGTAAAATAAGAACTATTGATTGACTTTCATGCTAACTAATACATGGATATGATCCTTAGAAGCTTGAGGAGAAACTAACCTAATCTCACTCTCACGACTTAGGTTACACCAAAAATCCAACCCTTACAAATGATCTCGAGCTCGCCTTATATAGGCCGAGTCTGTAGTGGTTTACAGCTAATAAGACAAATTACTCAATCATGGTGGTGTTAGAGCTTGTCGAGTAAGGTGGTTCCTTCGGTGAGTACTCCGAAGATGGCTTTGTATCTATCCTTCGATGGTCTGTCCGAGTCTTCTTTCGAGGTCACTTTGTAGATTAATCTGACGTATGGCTGCGACATCTTTGAGTTGGGACTAGTCCTTATGATCTTGACACGTGTCACGAGGGTGTTTTACCCTCCACAGTTTTCCTCTTTCCTTTCCTAGTATGAAGATGCCTGGGAAGGAAATTCCTTCTTCGCCACCTTCCTCTCGCCATGCACCCCACTAGCTGCCAAGTGTGACGTTTCATGACACGTTCTGCATGTTCCCGAGATTCTAGCTACCTTTTGACCTTCCAACCGGTAGCGCCGGTTTCTCTCTACTATTTAAGTTTTAGTTTCTCCCTCTAAAATTTTTTAGTCTTTTTCGTACTCTCTTCCACAGCTCCGACGTTCTTTTTCTCGGAACCCTTGAAATTCTATCTTTTGATCTAACACTTGTTTGGTGTTTTGTTCTGGTAACCCTTGCTTTAATCTTCTTATTATTTCATAAAGACAACTCTTTTTCCCTTTTCATCATCTCTTAAGCTCCTGATCAATCTTGCCTCTGTAACTTCCGGTGCCGGCGAGTCTTGTTTTCCTTCCCTTTGTTTTTCTTTTTATGTCGTTTCCTTCTAAAGTTGATGTTCTCGTCTCGATGATGAAGAACTTAGGTTTTAAAGATGATTCTTTCAACATAAAGGCTGTTGGTGCTCCGGGCAGCCGGCTGACTCCAGAATTAGTTGAGGAGTTTGGGTGCAACGAGGAAAAACTCTTGGTTACGTTCCATCAAATTTCTGCCGGGTTGATTCCTCCTTTTTACCAACCTTCCAATCATTTGTTTCTTGAAATACTCTATTCCCTTCCTAGTCCTCGGGGGGTAATGCAGCTTACTTGTAGTTCCATTCACCTTATCAACCAATGGGTTTCCCGCTCCGAGGACAACTCCCCGGCTAGCTCCACGGCGAAGTTTTACTTTACTGCCGAAAAATTCTTTCACCATTACGAACCATTCTTAACACTAGACAACGAATTTTCCCCTTGGGGAGTCAACTTTCGAACTGTGAAGGGGGGTGTGAATATAATTCGAGGGTCTTTAGATTATTCCATGGATGAAGACTGGTATTCGGAGCCTGTGCTTCTGGAGGGTCCCATTCTCCGTGGCTGGAAAGATGCAGGTCGCTTCCTTCCTCGGACTGAGTTTGAAGTAGGACATGAGTTCTCGAATCCGCATTTGTTTACGATCCACTTTTCTGACGAGGAGAGAGAGCTGTCTCGCCAGGTTTTAAGGAAGGGCAAAGGTGGATCTGTTGATGCTTCGAGTAGCTTAAAGCGTCCCCGAGCAGATGAGGAGACTATGGAACAGGTAACAAATACCTTTTTGAGATGTGTTTTTTATTTTCTGGAGTATGAATACTTGCCTTTATTTGTTTCCTGAGAAAGACGGATCCTCATTTGCAGAGGAATGTTGTATCTGTGGGTGACTTGAGTGTGAAGAACGAATTGGTGGGTTTTGTGTTCGAGGAGAAGACCGAGATTGCTAGGCCTCGCAAGAAGTTTGTTTTTAAGAAATCCCCCAAAGTAAGTTTACCACATCAAAGCAAGGTATCCACGAATCCTTCGAAGAAAAAGATAAAAATGATTGCTCCTGTCCAACTGTTCTCGCCGAAGGCTGCTGATGTGCCACATATCGATAAAACTATCGAGGAGATTGCCGTTGGCAAGCCGAATGTTGCTATGCCGAGTGTGCCTGCCTCTGTCTCGGCGATGATTGCTTCTTCTGCCGCGACCACTGCCTCAGCCGTGGTTGCTTCTGCTGTCGCGACCACTGCCTCAGCCGAACCTTCTGTCTTGTCTTCGAAGAAGATTATTCCTGTGGTCGATCTCCTCCTTCCTCGAAGGGATGGCTCATCTGTTAGTGTGGATCCTTCGAAGGATTTAGTTAGAAGTTATTATCGCAGTTCAAAGTTTCCACCTGCTCCTAGCTTTGCTGGCAAACACGTTCAACCATACACTGCGAAGAGATTTAAAGAGGTGTTTTTTGAGAATCACAATCCGAGTGACTTTTCCGAAGAAATTTCGTCTCGCTTTGATGCTCATGCCTCTGATCCCCTGGGCTTCCCTTTGGATCCTGAGTTTTGCAAAAAATTTGGCGCTGTTTTTGGAGGTGATCGTCTCAGAATGCGGTATGATCTTCGCTATCCACCTTTTTCGTATGAGGAGAACCTAGCTATGCTTCAAATGGTGAGCTGCTTTTCTCTTGAGGCCTGGGCAATCGTATTTTTGGAGTTTGACTAAGTATTGGCGTCTTTTGGTATTTTTCACAGGGTAATCATCATGAGTCCGGTCTCTTGGCCTATACCTTTGATCAATATGGCGAGGTTGAGTATCATGATAGGAAATTTCTCCAAATGCAAGAAGAGCTTGCTGCAGAAAAGACTCGCAGTGCTCGTGAAAGGAAGAATTTGATAGGTATGTATTTGTTATCTTATGTTTGCACTGTACCTTGTAATCTTATGCTGAGAAAAGTTTACTACTTTCTAAAAAAGGCGAATAAAAGAAGGGGAGAAGAAACTCCACGAAGCTAAGCTAGCTCTAAACAATTCTCTTGAGAGTCGCAAGCCTTCGCACAGTGCCTCTGGCGATGGGAGTCATCGAGGTGAAATCGATAAGCTTGTAAAAGAGAGGAATAAAGCCTGGGATGGTCAGGATTATTATAAGAGGAAAAGGCATGAGGCTGAGAATCTTCTTGTCGAGGAAAAAAGGAAAAGAATGAAGACCGAGCGCTTACTCGAGGAGGAGAGGAACAAGAATGGGATTATTGCCCGAGAAAATCATTTTTTCCAACTGGATGTAGGTCGGCTAACACGAGAGCGAGATGCTGGTCGTAAGGAAAAGCCAATCAGTGCCTCTGGCAGGATAGTGATTGAGAACCTAGAACAAGACATGAAGAATTTGAGGGTTCAAATGGCGGCTTTGAAAAATGTCAACAAGGAGCTGGTTTCAGAGAATGATGGTTTGAAGAAGGGTTGTAATGATATGAGTATGGATATCGGTTAAAACTTGCTACACTAGGAGCGGTTTCTTCTGAGGATATTAGAAAAAGAGATACCCAACCTCGTTTTACTAATCAACATGAGGTTACCGAGTACATGGTTGTTAAAGAAAATAGGGTACTAACCCTTGTAAAAAATTTTGATGTTCCTACTGTGTTTTCATGGTGTGGTCGAGTATCTCAACCATATTTGTGTTTCTGTTATTTGGCAGGCATCGAAGCCAACCTACATAAGAAAGTTGCAGATGCTGAATCTGCGAGACATGAAGCTGTTAATCAGTTGGTGCTTGAAGCAAACCGAAAGTTGGAGTTCGAAAGGAGAGCGGAGCAATTTTTGAAGGAGTTGACCGAGGAACGGCAACGTCGAACTGCCGATGTAGGCAGACTCTCCCGAGAGCTGGAGCTTGAACGTAAGCGTCGCTCAGAGGATGCGGAGAGGAGTGCTGAGGAAGTGACTGCCGAACAAGATTTCCGCCTTAAGTGCCAGAAGGACCAAAGGAATATAGTTACTGGTTTTTCCCTCGTCCACTATCAGTTAAGACATGGGCAGGCTGTCGAGGAATTGCTTACTTGATCCGCCTTGACTACCTCCCTGGCTACGAGTATGGCTTGTCGAAGACATGGCCGGTCACTTTTTAGAGCTATTGGTATTGAGCCTCCTACCTATGGGGCCGTTGGTGCAAACGATGCTGACGCAATACTCCCGAGTGATGAGTATTTGCTTCCTTAGGAAGTATTTGTAAGGTTGGCTAGGGACGAAGCACGAAGGAGAGGGATGCTTGGGAAAATTCCTGATGACCAAGGTTCTGGCAATGATGAAGATGATGGTGGCGATGACTCTGACGATAGTCATTCTGGAGGTGTTGGGGGCTATCCCGAGGGTGACTCCAAGGGTGATCCGAAGGGTGATTCGAAAGACGATACCAAGGGTGATCCGAAGGACGATTCGAAGGATCATCCGAAGGACGATTCGAAAGACGATCTGAAGAACGATCCCAAGGATGATCCCAAGGGTAATGTTTCAGTCGAAACTGGCAATACTGCCGATGATGCCGCACATGATATTGGTGACGCCGAAGGGCCGAGCACTGGTGGTGGCGTGGGTGCTGGCTTCGATAAAGGGAATAGCTATTTGTTTCAAGAATCCACCGCCGTGTATAGTGAAGAGAGCGAAAGTGAGTCTGAGCCTGTGAGGGAAATCACTCCTTCGAGACAAGATCACTCCGGCTTTCGAACCTATGAAGAGGACTTGGAGGCTGAAAGAGAGCTTTGGGATGACATGAAAGTTTTTGGAGATCCCTCCCCTCGTCATGTTGTGTTGTCTAGTGAAGTTTCTCCCGTGGTGTAGCAGCGAATCTTTTGTTTTTCCTTTTGTCTTCTGATACAAGAATTTTTGTACTTGGCATCTTCCATATTTTTTGTGCTTGTATGCTGTATTGACTATGTTTATGAAGAAACCCTTTTTGCTTGATTAGAGGTTTTTTTTTTTTTTTTTTTTTTTTTTAGTTTTGTATATATTTTTTGAGAACTTCGTTGACAGACACGAAGTTGCTGTTGCAATGCTCTAGGCTCCTAAGGTTACTCGAGGTGCAACTCCAGGGCTTACTTCGATGTAAGAGATAGTAAACCAAGCTAGTGGGGGCTTATGGATCACCCTTCCCAAAGGCTTTTAGTTACTTGCCTGTTTTAAAGCAAACATAGGCTATCGAGGTCATAGGTACCCGTTTTGCCTCGGTATGCTGGGTGGATATCGAGGATGCCAAGTATTCACCAAGAGAATATGGTGGTATTCTGATGATCCATTTAGCCCAAGTACAGTGAGGAACTTATGGTGGGTAGCTGCTATGATTGTTCCTTGATAATAAAGTAACACAATGGGGGAGTTCCGGTCAAGGCTGGAGCTTAGACATGGTACTATTCTTCTATCGCTGCCTAGAGTTCGACCCCTTTATTTCTCGATAGCCCCTCCTCGAGGCTAAGTGTTTGTTTTTTAAAGGAGGTCCCTCGGCTGCGTGATTCACCTGCTATTCCCATGAACATGAGCGAATCAGCTGCCTCGGGGTTCCATCCACCTTTAGAGGTGGATGTTAATCCCATTTAACGTCCCCTCTGTTAGGACATTGTCCGGTCAAACCCACTAGCGTTGGTATGTCAAGCTAGTTGTCAGTTTTAGATGTCATAACTCAATTCTTGATTTAGCATACTAGAGTTTAGATTTCGGAATTGGGATATAGACAAAGTAGTAGAGACCTTGAAGACGAAGACTG
>JAJJMA010066499.1:20132-33790 GCA_023529015.1 Papaver nudicaule
AAGTACGTTATCCATAACCGTTGAGTTTACTCCAAAGATTCATCTTTTTCGAGTTGATCCCTAGATCACAACACCGGTTATCTAGGTTTGGATATTGATTTTTGAGATCGTCCAAACCTAACCATAAGACTCACGAGCCCAAACGAAAAGTTGGTCGTATTTCGGTACCCCTTCTTTTTCACCCTCGACGCCTCAGAAAGAGAGGTCCTCATATTCGTGTGGTAGTGGGTTCAAATGCTTCATTAGCTTATGTAGCTTAGATGCAAAGTACCTACCGCCAACGGGGTGTCTTGTGGGGAGAGGACTGTGTCATATAGCTCGTAGGGCCCTTACGGCTTATATGATCATCAGCTCTGTGCCTGCTATTCGAGGTCTTTTTATGTTTTTGGCGTCTGGGCCTTGGCGTTAAGGCCTTTTAATTTCATTGCGTCGAGGCACTAGGGGAGATATGGCGTCATGGCCTGTTTGCTTTATATGGCTTGAGAGCCTTTGGAGGTTTGCCTATTCGAGTAGGACTTTTGCCTAGTCGAGTAGGATCTGGAGTTTGAATCGAGGTATAACGCCTCGAAGAGTACAGTATATATTTTCTTAACAGCAGGCCAAGCTACTTTTTTTTTTCATTCTAAAGCTGACATGTCTTATGCGTTGCTTACATGCAAGGTCCTAATCGAGGTGTTTCAGATGCTTCCCCTCAACTGGGGTACTTAGCTTCTGTCATGCGAGATTGACTAGGCTGTAGGTGTTGTTCCCAAGCGCCTTTTCGATGACGTAGGGACCAGCCCAAAATTGCTCCTCCGGTGTATCTTTTCCGATGCCGTTCGAACATGCCTTGCTATCAGATTTGCTCTGCGTTGGTACCTTATTGCTTGACACGAGGAATTGTTCTCTGTGCTCGGTGCAATGACTTTTTCCTTTGCTGATAGGTCGAGTGCCTTGCTTGCAGACTGTGGGGCTTCTCATGGTGGTGTCGGCCATTCCAGCCTCTACTTCAGCTATGAACTCCCTTATGCAGGATTCTGTTATCCTTGGGTGTTTGGCTTGGTTTGTGGGGTCCTGCCTCGGGTGTTCTCTCGCTGGACGTCGATTTCGTTGCATAGACGAGCTTCGGTGGGATCACCTAGGATTTCTGTGATTCCCAGTGGCGTTGGGAATCAGATTCTTCTGTGCAGAGTAGAGGGCACTCCTAGGATACTGTGAAGCCAAGGTCTTCCCACAATTGCATTGTAAGGCGAGTCTATGTCAACTACACAAAATGATGTGGGTTGTTCCAGCTTTCCAACATGAATTAGTAACGAAAACTCTCCCCTGGGCATCGAGGGCTTTCCGTTGAAGCCATAGACATTGTACGTAGAAGGCACCAAGGCTCTTTCCTTTCCAAACATCTTGTCGTATGTCCTCCCGAAAAGTATGTCCACAGAACTTCCTAGGTCCACGAGTATTCTAGGCATCGCCGTCTTCTCGATGTGGAGTGTGATAACTAAATGATCATTGTGTAATCTTTCCTCATCGGGGATGTCTGCTGTCGAAAAGAAAATTGGGCGCCTCTGCCACTCTTCCAGTTTCCATCTCATTGCTACACTCAATATTTCCTTTCCTTCAAAGTCTCTTTTGAGGATTCTATCAGTAGGAATACCTTCGAAATTTCGCCCACAGATATCTGCGTGAACTATGGAGTTGCAGTCGTCGAATCTTGGGATGCTTCGGTCAATGGTTATGACGTATGCTTCGTGTTGATTCTCCTCCTTTGGTTGTGGTGGGTTTGAAGGTGGCTTTGGAAGTTCAAGGAAGTGCTTGAATTTTCCCTTTGAAATGAAAAAGTAAATTTGTTCTTGCGCCGTGACGCAGTCCTCTGTTGTCTGCCCATAGAATTGGTGGAATTGACAATAATCTCTAGAGTTTCGAGTGTGCTTTGGTTGGTTTCCTCTGCTCCTTGGGTATCTCATCTCGCCTGCCAGTTCGGATTGTTCGATACTTCGGAGAGCATCCTCGATGGTTACACACAGCTTCAATAACTTTCTATCTTGGAATGCAGGGAATCCTGACCTTGGTACGCCGAACTTTCTGCCTCCCTCGTGTCCTCTTTGAGTACCACCATTTTTGAATTCTTCCCGAGAGCTATTTTCTCTACTGCCGTTGTACTTTCTATTGTCGTGATACCTCCCATCACCAAATTTGCCCTCGCTTCCATATCTTCCTGCATCGTTCTGCCTTTCTCGCTTTGAAAAGTCCCCTGTTTGGTGGTGCATGGCTCGATCTCGTTCTTCGAGTGATAAGTTGTTTATGGAGTGCACCTGTTTTGATATGGCTTCTCTCCCTTGGGTGGATTGCTCCCTGATTTCGTCCAGTGTGATTCTCTCATTTTGATACTTCCGGAGGTCTTGTAGCGTCTCTACATTCTAGGAGAAGAGCCTGTCATACAATGGATGGTTCTTGTCGAGTGCATTTAGATATGCTCTCACCTTGTCTTTTTCCGAAGCTTCATTTCCTACTTCTACGCACTGAGCAGTCTCCTGTCTGTCAAGATTTTAATGGATTCTTCAGGTCTTACTCTAATACTGAACAATTTCTCTACTCCTGGCTTTGATGAGTTGTTGTACAAGAAATGAAGTATGAATACTTTGGATAGCTCTTCGAAAGACGAGATCGAACTGGCTGTTAGGTTGTCATACCAAGCCAAGGCTTCCCCTTTCAAACTGGAAGGAAAATACTTGCAAAGCACCTCGTCCCTGTTAGCCCAAGTCAGGAATACTCGTAGGTACATTTTTACGTGCAGGGTCGTGTCTCCTGTCCCATCGAAGATTGATGTGAAAATCGGCATGGTGCACTTTACTGGTATGGCCTTAGCAAGAAGTTCAGGGTTCAATGGCGAGCGGTTGACGTCATTAATTGCTTGAGTTAGTTTCATGTTGTCGGTCGATTGAATCCTGCTATCGAAGAGCTCTGCTCGAAGTGTTTTGATTTGCTCCATCATGACTTGTTGCAAAGCTTGTGTTTCGGCGTTCTTTCTCGCTTGTTCATTTTCGTATATCAAATGTATATTGTTTCCCTTTGGACATATGCTAGGCTCTGTTTTTCTGCTCGAGACCACTATCTCAGGGTCCTTGGGGTCGTTTCCCTTGAATTTGGTGTTACTTCTTGATACTGAGGGCCCCCTTGATCGTGATATAGTTTGTGGGAGAGAGTGTCCCTCGCTGCTCCCTTTGTAATTTGATGTTGATTTCTCCGCAGCTTTCTTAGTTGCCTCTGCTAATTGCTTTTTTAGCTTCCTTATTTTCTTGTTCTTCTGAATCAGCTTTTGGAATTGTGCAGCCCTCGTGGTGTCTTCTTCGGTGGGGTGATGTGCTGGTACCACTTCATTCGGGATGTCTTCTTCGCCATCATCTTCATTATTCTCTCCGTCCTCCTCTTGAATTTGTTGCTGAAGTGGTTCGTCACCCACTGGGAATCCTTCTCCGTCAGGCCCAGATCTTCTATTTGCACTTCTTCTTCGTTTACGCGTTCTCTATGATGTACTGTACTTGCAGCTACCTCTGGCGATAGTCCTTTGCTCGTCGAAAATCTGGTGTTGTGCCTCGAGGATCCCGTGCCATGCCTCGAGGATCCGACTATTTGCTTCGGTATTTGATCGGATTTCGAAGTCATGTTGATAGTGACCTGTAGAAAACAGAAAACCCGTGAGGTCCAAGGCGGCTGGTGCAGTGTACTAAGTCTGACATGCGCCCTAGTATGCATAACAGATTCTGCCGTGCGAAATTTCAGGGTTGGTTATGCTCGGTTCTGACCAAACCCTAACTGTTTTTTGTCTTATCCGAATCTTCCTTCCAAATGAAGAGATCCTGGCAGACTGGTCTACTTTTCCTAATCTGGACCCTGAGTACGATTACTGCAAGGCTTGTTTCCAAATATGGACTTGATAACCCTAAAATGTCCCTAGTTTTGCTTTTCTCAACATCATGGGTATGCCATAATTTACGGGTGTTTCTTGGAAACTGAAGTGGCCTTATCCAAGGTGAAAGCTACTCTTTCCTTGGGGTTTTGCCGCGATTCTTTTGAAAGAGTTTGTTACACTCTTGATCAGATCTCTACGTTTCAAGGCTTGGATTCCTTGAGGAAGCATTGATCTTATCATGCTGATGATTTGCTCAAAACCCTTGGACGTACTAAAGCTTTTAAGATCTTTAGACTCCCAAGGTGGTGGAGCTCAAAATATGATAAAAATGTGATGACTATACGATTTTAAAGAAGAGTTTGAAAACCCTAGAAAATTTTTTCCGAAAAATTTGAAAATCATAAATCACAGGCAAACCCTAAGTTGTTTTAATCAGTCCCTGTTTCTAGCGCCAAACTGTGTGAGTATGAAATCTGCATAAGCACTTCATACTCGACAGCTATCAGATCTATAATCATGCTATACAGTATTCGTTCATATGAGTACGAGGAAGATAAGAACTATGCCGAAGATAAACTATATAAGAGTATATGTAAAATAAGAACATAAACTATTGATTGACTTTCATGCTAACTAATACATGGATATGATCCTTAGAAGCTTGAGGAGAAACTAACCTAATCTCACTCTCACGACTTAGGTTACACCAAAAATCCAACCCTTACAAATGATCTCGAGCTCGCCTTATATAGGCCGAGTCTGTAGTGGTTTACAGCTAATAAGACAAACTACTCAATCGTGGTGGTGTCAGAGCTTGTCGAGTAAGGGGGTTCCTTCGTTGAGTACTCTGAAGATGGCTTTGTATCTATCCTTCGATGGTCTGTCCGAGTCTTCTTTCGAGGTCACTTTGTAGATTAATCCGAACTATGGGTGCGACATTTTGAGCTGGGCCTAGTCCTCTGATCTTGACACGTGTCCCGAGGGTGTTTTACCCTCCACAGGGTCGTTATACAATCTTCCTCCATCCGGGATGTCCAATGCCGAAAAGTAAACTGATTGCTTCTGCCAATCTCCGAGATGCATTTTTCGTTGCCACACTCATTATCTCTTTTCCTTCGAAATCTCTCTTGTGGATTCTATCGGTGATGCTGCTTCTGAAACTTCGCTCGTTAATTTCTGAATGTACTATCGAATTGCAATCATTGTATCTAGGAATATTTCGATCAATTGTTATGACATACGCCTCGTGCTTCTTTTCTTCCTTCGGTTGTGGCTGATTTGGGGGCGGGTTTGGTAGTTCCATAAGATGGTTAAATTTTCCTTTTGAGATGAAATAATAAATTTGATCCTGTGTCGTGACGCAGTTCTCAGTGGAATGCCCATAAAACTTGTGGAATCGCAGAAGTCTCTCGAATTTCTTGTGTGGTTTGGCTGGTTCCCTACTCTTTGGATACCTGATCTCGCTTGCTGACTCGGACTGCTTGATGCTTCGAAGGGCTGCTTCACTGGAAACACATATCTTTGCAAGCTTTCTGTCCTGGAATGGAGGAAATCCCGATCTTGGTATACCGAACTTTCTGCTACCCTCGTATCCTCTTCTGGGTTATTTACTTTGTAACCTCCTCGGGAGTCATTTCCTCTGCTGTTGTTGTATCTTCTGTTATCGCTATATCTTCCATCACCAAATTTTCCTTCGTTTCCATATCTCCCATTATCGTTTTGCCTTTCCCTTTTTGAAAAATCTCCAACTTAATTATTCACGATATGATCTCGCTCCTCAAATGATAGGTTATTTATCGAGTGCACCTGCTTCAAGATGGTTTCCTTGCCTAGGGCTGCTTGTTCTTTGATTTCTTCCAATGTGATTCACTCCTTCTGATATTTTCGAAGATCTTGCAGTGTTTCTACGTTCTTTGAGAAGAGCTTATCATACAGTGGATGATCCTTGTCAAGTGCATTTAAGTATGCTCACACTTTATCCTTTTCCGAGGCCCCATTTCCGATTTCCACACATTGTTGTCCACCTCTCAGTCAAGCTTTTGATAGATTCTTTGGGCTTTACCTTCAGACTGAAAAGTTTTTCTACGCTGGGTTTTGATGAGTTGTTGTAAAGGAAATGTAGTATGAAGACTTTGGATAGCTCCTCGAAGAATGAAATTGAGCTTGCTGGCAGATTATCATACCAAGCTAAGGCCTCTCCTTTCAAGATGGATTGGAAATACTTGCAGAGAACCTCATACTTGTCCGCCCAAGCTAGGAATAATCTTTGGTACATTTTGATGTGGAGGGTCGCATCTCCTGTTCCGTCTAAGATCGAGTTAAAAACGGGCATAATACATTTCACTGGTATGGACTTGCTTAGCAGTTCTGGGCTTAATGGCGAGCGGTTGACTTCGTTAATTGCTTGATTCAACTTTACTTTGTCAGTTGATTGTATTCTGTTGTCGAAGATCTCTGCTCGCATTGACTTGATTTGGTCCATCATGACTTTTTGTAGTGCTAAACTCTCGGCATCCTTTCTTGCTTGCTCGCTTTCGTATATCAATTGTATGCTTTTGCCTCTTGGCTATATGCTTGGCTCGATGCGCCGGCTCGATGTCTCATTTTCATGCCCCTCTGGTCGCCTTGATGTCTCGGTACTGTTTCTCGACGTATGTGGCCTTTTGGAGTGGGAACTTTCATGGGGACGAGAGTGCCCTTCATTGCTTCACTTGTAGTTCGAGGCTGACTTTTCAGCTGCTTTCTTATTTGCTTCGGCTAACTGTTTTTTGAGCTTTCTTATTTTTCGATTTTTCTTTATTAATTTCCTGAATTACGCAGCCCTCACCGTTTCTTCCTCGGTAGGCTGGTGTGCTTGGGTTACTTCATTTGGGATTGCGTCCTCCTCTTCGTCATCTTCCTCTTCGACTCCGTGAATTTGTTGCAGTGGGAGCTCGTCCTCCTCTGGAAATCCTTCCCCTTCTGGCCCCAGATCTTCTACTAGTACTTCATCTTCATGTACTTTCTCCCTGTGCTGGACTGTACTTGCCGTTATTTCTGGTGATAGTCCTTTACTAGCTGAAAACCTAGTGTTGTGCCTCGAAGAGCTTGTTCCTTGTCTAGATGAACCTATTCCTTGCCTCGGCATCTGGTTTGACTTCGAAGTCAAGATGACAATGACCTGCAAAAAGTAACAAACCCGTGAGGTCCAAGGCGGCTGGTGCAATGTACTATGGGTCTGACATGCACCCTAATCGTTGTAACCGATTCTGACGTGCTAGATTTTGGAGAGGATTGTGTGCGTACGATCCAATGGGATTGTGAGTCTAAAATATCTTTTTATGATTATGCCTTCTAACCGTTTTTCGCTTGTCCACATCTACCTTCCAAATATGGAGGTTCTGGAATTCTTGCCCTAACCTTTCTCGAAAAAGGACACTGAGTGGGTCTAAAAGTTGCAAAGCTGCTTTTCCAGTACAAATTTGGTAAAGAAACCCTAAAATAACCTTGAACTAATTTCTACAACAGGAATTGTGTACGAGATTTTTAAGGGTATTTGCTGGAAATATAAATAACAGATTCCGAATTGAAAACCCATTTTCCTCGAGAATTTATCAACATCCTTTTTGTAAAAACCTTTTTTATGCTCTTGATTAGATCTGTGTGTTTCAAAGCTTAGATTCCTTGAAGAAACATTGATCTTATCATATTGATAATTTGCTCAAAACCCTTGAGCATGCTAAAGATTAAGATCTTTAGACACCCAAGGTGGTGGAGCTTATGATAAATATAGTAGTGAAAGGAAATCTTGAAAACCCTAGAAAAAAATTTCCTGAAAAATTTGAAAACCACAAAAATCACAAGCAACCCTAAGTTGTTTTAATCAGTCCCGTTTCTAGCGCCAAACTGTGCTAGTTTCAAATCTGCATAGAGACTTTATACTAAACAGCCATGAAGTTCTTACAACAGACTATGGATTAGAATACACTACTCAAAGCCTATATGATTACGAGATTATTCAGTATACGTCGAGAGACAAATTCGTACACAAATAAACAAGAAACGTATCTAATAATCATTGAACTGATAATTTCTGGTAATACAATACATGGGAATAATGTTCCAAAGACCTGAGGAGATACTAACCTAATCCAAAATTAGGCTACACCAAAATTCCAACCCCTACAATGGCTCCCGAGCTCGCCTTATATAGGCGGAGTCGAAGGTGAATTACAGCTAGGGGTGTGCAGGAACCGAACCGGACCGACGAACCAAACTGGAACCGTTACCCAAAAGAACCGGACCGGCGGTACAGGTACAAGTAACGGTTTTTAAAACTCAGAACCGATACCTATAGGTATAGGGAACGGTTTTAAGTCTATTCCCGACCGAACCGTACTCGTTTGTCCCGATTAATAAAGGCCTTTAGATCTAATACCCAATCAGTATTAGCCGCATATCTTAGGTTTTTCTCTAACACTATATATACAAAAATTAGCCTTACTCACTCACATCTCTTGCTTTTTTTCTTCGTTTCTTTCTTCCTCCTCTTTTTGCGACTCTCTCTGAGTTCTTTACTTCTTCTTCTTCTTCTTCTTCTTCTTCTTCTTTTCTTCTACCTTCTTCATTAGTTAGTACTTAGTAGATACTTATTAGAGACAGCCACCATCACCACCTCCTCCATCAATACGAGTAGCATCAGAGACAGTCACCACCGCCACCACCTCCAGATCCATTAACTTGAGAAGCAACTAGCCAACCACTATTGATTAAAGAACGTTTTGGGGAAATTGGTTTTAGGAATTCAGGTTTGTTTCTTCCTTTCTGTGAGGATTTGGGGAACTTTGGTTTATCTTCTCTAAATTATTCACTACCTTTCACTGTATAAGTATATATCTATGTTGGGTTGTTGTTAGATTTGTTAAATAAGTTCACTTTTAGGTTGTTTGTTACTGATTTCTAATTGATTTTAATATTCATTGATTTTTAAAGTTTTGTGTGGATTGGATGTTGAACAACAACTAACAATAGGTAATGGTTCAATTAGTGAAGTTGTTATCTAATTGATTACATATATGATATGTCTGAGTATTCAATTAGTTAAGCTAGTAATTTTTTAGGGTTTCAGATTTGAATCATTTTTTAGGATTTTAGATTCTGTGTTTGTAGATTTATTAATAATCAATTTCAAATTCTGTTTTTTTTTTTATATATATAATTGTTAGTTGTTTCATCCACTGCAATTACAAAGGTTTTTGGTTATGTTGGTATGAACCATGAGTGGCTGTGATTTAGATTTTACTTCTGCTAATGCATGTACAAAGATTTTACTTCTGATGATTTGGTTTTTGGTTGTGTTGTTATGTATATTTCCAGTGATGGATGCACCAAATCAAGTTGCAGTTGCATCAGTATGGTGCCATTTCACTAGGAGAAATGTTCAAGAAGCCAAATGTAATTATTGTGCAAAGACATATAAGGCTCATACCAGCAGAAATGGTACATCTGGATTGTGGAAGCACTTCAAGAGATGCCCCAAGAATCCTAACAAAGCTTGTTTTTAGTTTATTGTGTTGCATGCTACTTTGCAGTTTGAATTTGAACTTTGAAAGTACTATGTAACTGATGTTGCAGTTTGAACTTTGCTACTCTTTCTTTTAAGTTTTTATATGTATTAAAACTTATGAGTATGAACTGATAGGAAAACTGCAATTTAATTCATTTAGTACTTGTAAAATGACAGGAAAACAGAAAACTGTTTATAAAACAAATAGCAGGTACAACAGGTACAATTACCGGAACCGTACTCGTTTGTACCGGTACCGATTGGTACAGAAACCGGGGAAAAAAAGGAGAACCGACCTAGGGGAGGTACAGGTACACGGTTCTGCCAAGAACCGGGCCGAACAGTACCGTGCACACCCCTAATTACAGCTAATAAGACAAACTACTCAATCGTGGTGGTGTCAGACTTTGTCGAGTAAGGTGGTTGTTCTTCGAGATGTTTTCGAGATTCCTTGTTGTCCTCGGCACCTTCCCTTCGATATGTCCAATATTGTCTCGAGGTCTCCCTTTTCCCTGTTTAGTATCCAACTCCTGGTTTCTCTTTCGACATCTTTCTAGCTATCACGCCATGGGCTTCTGTTTACAGCCCGGGACTTATCTTCCATTATCGAGAGCTTGTCGAGCGTCTTGCGTAGCTTTCACCCCTACAATTCATGTGTCGGTGTAAAATCTGCATAGAGATCTTATACCTAACAGACAATAGATCAAATGCTAAGTAAATTGATAATATTGCCTAGTTCTATGTAATACTACTGATCGAACAGTGAAACCATGTAATACTCGATGCTAATAACAAGCTAACAATGGAAAGTAAAGATTAATAAACATTTATTAAGTGTAAAGTTTTTCTCTTTGGCTAATATACAATGGATATGAACTTAATGACCAGAGGAGATTACATAAAGAACGCTAACCTAGTCTCTCTCTAAGCCCTCAAGACTTACCAAAAATTCCAACCCCTATAAATGTATTTTGGTATGCTTTATATAGTGCGAGATACAGGGCGGCGTAGAAATAATAAGACAAAATACACGATCGTGGGTGTCAGAAGTTGTCGAGTAAGTCGGTTCATATCGATATGGCATCGAGGTTAAGATAGATAATTATTCCCTTCGATCCTTTCCGCCTGGTGTAGTAGTTACTCCGATTCCTTCCTGGTCTTCGATGTATAAGGATTCTTCGATGATTCCTGCCTAACAAGGAGCACTTCTGGTGGCGAGTCTTTGATTTATTCCCTACTCCTCGTTCTTTCTTAGCTTGTCTTACTTCCTCATTGAGATGTCGACACGTGGTTCAATGGTTTTATGCCCCCACGGTTTGCCTCTTTCTTTTGCCAGGAATCGAAGTTACTGGGGAAGGAAACTCCTCTTCGCTGCTTAGTTTCTTAATACGTATCCCATTATCTCTGTGAAATGATGTCTCCATGACACACGTCTTGTTCGTACCCAAATTACTGCCACCTTTTGACCTTTTAACCCAAAGCATCGGTTCCCTTTCCTTATTTAAGTTTTCTTTCTCTCACTAAAACCTTTCTTTCTTAAACTTTTAAAATTCGTATTCTTCTTCCCCAACTCTGTTCTTCCCCACTCTGTAAAAATTCTGATCTTTAACCCTAATTCTTGATTACTTCTTCTAATCCTTAAGTACCCTTTTCTTTATTTTCTCGTCTGATCCATAAAGTTAGGCCTTTTTTCTGTTTTTCATCATATCAATCTTTAAAGCTTTTTACCGCTGCATTTCCCGGCCAAGCTTTAACGACTCAATTTTTGGTAACATCCCCCTCAGATGACTTCTTCTGTTGACGCCTTGTTTTCTCAGATGAATGCGCTTGGTTATAATACCATCGGTTTTAGTCTTTCTCTTATTAGTTCTCCCGACGGCCGGCTGACTCCTGAGCTTATCGAGAGTTATGGGGTATAGCGAGAATCAATTGCTGATGACCACCCATCAGTTACTCGCAGGGCTCGTTCCCCCCTTGTACAAAGCTTCAAACCCTTTATTTCTCGATATTGTTTCTTCGATGCCAGAAAGTCGTGGGGTAATGCAACTGACCTGCAGCTCGATTCAACTAATTAATAAGTGGGTTCGTCACTCGGATGGAGAATCTATCGAAGGTTTGAAGCCAAAGGGTTACATCATCACTGCTAAATTTTTTCAAACACTATCAAGCGTGTCTGACCCTAGATGTCGAAGTTGCTCCTTGGGGAGTTCGATTTTAGCTTCGAGATGACGTGGAAGATGTGCTGCCTGGTTTTCACGATTATTCTTTTGATGATGGTTGGTATACAGAACCTGCGCAGTTTTTAGGACATGTTCTTCGTGGATGGAGGGATTCGGGATGATTCTGGCTTTGAGATAAATTCGAGGATAGCCATCAGTTCCAACCCATAATCTCTTTACCGTGCACTTCTCTAAGGAAGAAAAGGAGTTGTCTCGCAAGCTGCTATTGAAAGAGAAAGGTGCTCCCCAGGTAATTTTTGTCGTTAATCCTATGTTTTTGTCTTGTATTCTTTATTTTGAACCACTTGCTTTTAGGAGGATGCTGTCAAGGATGTCCCGAAAGGCTTAAAGCGAGCTCGCACAGAATAAGGGACAATCGAACATGTAACAAACACCATTTGCTTATACTATTTGGAGTATTAATACTTGCCTCTGTTTGTTTCCTGAGAGAATGGTTCTTATTCTGCAGAGCGAAGTGAACGAAGCTAAGGGTCTCAATGAGGTTGACAGTTCGTTGGAATATTATTACCCTGGTGAGAAAAGGAGGAAAAGGAATTCGTCGAAGGCTACAAAAGGTGAGAAGGTTAAAAAAGTCGTACGAAGGATGTGAGGTTGTGTGATGAGACTAAGAAGCATTTGCGAGCTCCGAAGGTTAGTACGAAGGATAATAAATGGATTCATATTGAGGGGGTGTATCCGAAGATTAATGTGAATGACGACTAGGAACAACTCGGAGGAAGCAACTGCCTTTGCTCGCTGTAATGTGATTATGATTGCCCCTGCCTCTGCTGAAGTGGTCACCGACATTCCCTCGGAAGAACCCATTCCAAATCCTTCTCTCGTGGTGCCTCCACAAAGCGAAACTATCGTATTGACTGATTCCAAAGAGTCATTTCAGAAATCCTCACCTGCCATTTTTGGTTATTCTTGAGGTTCTAAATTTCATGGAGCTCCTGCATTTGCGGAAGGGAACAAGGAACAATATTCTACTAAGAACTTCAAGATACTTCTTCGGGATACGCCTGATCTCTGTGAATGTGCTAGAGAGTTATCCGCTCATGCTGATGATACCAAGAATTGTCCTCTCGACCGCACTTTGTGCCAAAAATGGCTGGCATGTTTACTGGTGAAGGCTTGAAGGATACACATGATCCTCGGAATCCGGTTCTGACTCCGGAAGAACATTTAGCATTTCTTCAGATGGTATGTGCTTGAGTGCCTTTGATGTCGTTTCTTGTTAGTGTTATTGCTGCTAACTCCTTCGTTTTCCTTTCAGGATTTTTATCACAAGACCTGCGTATTGAACTATGCGCATAGAAGGCACGAGGATGTGACATATTACAAACGAGAATATCTCAGGATGAAGGAGGAACTAGTTGCCGAGAAACACAGGTTCTTGATTGAGCGGGTGAAGTTGGCAGGTATGTGTTTACTTATTTCCTTTGCGTTGATTTCCTTAGTGGTTCCTAAATTCTTTTTATCGTTGTAAAACGGGGAATTAAATGAAGTGAAGGAAAATTTTCATCGAGCAAATGTGGCCCTTGATACCAATTTCCAAATCGAGTCGTCAACATACTAATGTGACCTACGATTTGGACAAGAAGTATCGAGAATAGATTAAACAGTTGGTGAAAGAACACACTGATGCCCGGGATGATTGAGACTACAATCGAATGCGAAGATCCGATACAGAAAAGGATCTCAACCACGAGAAAGAGAAGAATCATCGGTTAGTACAAGATATGCGATAATATCAACTCGATATAGATCGCTTGACCAAAGAGCGAGATGATGCTCGGAAGGATCAGGTTATTCGTGCCTCAGGCCGGGTTTTAATTGAGAAGTTGGATGATCGTGTTAAGAATTTAAAGATCCAAAATGTTGCCCTTAAGAAGGAAAATAACGAGTTATCAGAGGTTAACGAGGGTTTGAAAATGGGGTATAATAAAGCTAACCGAAATCTCGCCAAGGTTAATTCTTCAAAGGTGCAGTTCTCGAGAATGGT
>JAJJMA010066501.1:0-12304 GCA_023529015.1 Papaver nudicaule
GAGAACTTGTCACTGGCAAAGATCAAGTTGTTTCCCATGATGCAAAGAAAACAGATGACAAGCCTTCCATTAGCAAGTCTGCTAAATAAAGCTAGACTTCCACAGTTATTGTAGTATCTTCTTCCATAATAAATTGGAATAGTTGGTTCCTTGTGAGAATTTGTTCTTACTTTTGCCTAAGGAATACAAATTATATCTAAAAGTAGTTTGCCTTTTCATGCTTTATAGAGTTTTTCAGCATGTATTACTTTATTTCATTAATAAAAGTTCTTTTTGGATAATTATTAATGATGTTTGCAATACTTGATTTGTCTACCTCAATCTTAGTAATACACAACTTTTATTGCCTCAGTGATAACACAAAGTTGTGTCATATTACAAAAGTTATGTTTTTTCTCACGACCAAGAAACTTTTGATTATATGGTTTTTATGGTTTCAACAAACTCAAATTATATACTCTTTTCCCAAAAAATTGGCTAAGGAAAGGAGATTGTAAACAAAGAAAACTGGATACATTAAATTGTTTGTCCAAGTTAGGCTTTGTAGTTGTTCGTTATTGAATAACACCACATGGGGAAGAGTTCTTAAATGAGCTTGCGCTTAATAACAAATCTTTTTGGGGAGCGTGGATGTGGAATATTATTAGGAGAAAAGTGTATTTATATTTCTCTAAAGATGAATCAACTTAGAAATCCTCGTTTTGATTTCCTAGTTATGTCATCTTAAACTTGATATGCGAGTACATCCTTGACTTGATTATCTTTATAGGCTTGAAACCCTAAGTCTCAACTAGTTTGTCATAGTTTTGTGACAAATAAGGGGAGAATACGTATGGTTTCTTGTTCTTGTGGTTCATAACCATAGGGGGAGAACACCGTATTGCTTACTTATGCACTTTCTAGAAAGTATCAAGTAAAGGGGAGTAAATATTGGGCTTCATACCAATCTGTCAAAAAGAGGTATAACGATTAAGGGGGAGCTTCGTATCAAGAATGAGTAGAATCACTTTATAAGTTTTGGTACATCGACTTTAAAGTTGCTCTGATTCTTACTCTTTGCACAAACAACATGTGGGATTAGCATATTAACCCATGTAAGCTCGAGCGTATCTTTGTGGTTGTTTGAGCTGGATATGTTGTGGTGTTGTCTACGAGTTTTTCAACAGGAGTTAAAAGAACACATCAAGACTCAAAGGAGAAGTTGAAGAATTCAAAAAATCAAGATACATTTGGGTTAGATCTTTATTGTATATCTTTTGAATCCGTATGTAAATTGGTTTGGCACTAAAATTGACAAAGGGGGAGTTGTTAGGGTATTGTCTGGTCAAACCCACTAGCGTTGGTATGTCAAGCTAGTTGTCAGTTTTAGGTGTCCAAACACAATTCTTGATTTAGCCTACCAGAGTTTAGATTTTGGAATTGGGATATAGACAAAGTAGTAGAGACCTTGAAGACGAAGACAATGAATATAAAGAAGACATCGAATATTCTTCATCGACAAAAGGTCAGTAGGAGTTATGACTTTTATGGAAATTCTTTTATTCTACTTATTCTACCTTTCGAAATACTCGGCTACTTTAGTAGAGTTATAGCGATAGAGATTTTGTATTCTTGTCTATATAACCATGTGTTATGTTATTATTTTTTCCCACAATACTAAGGTTACAAGATGCATGAGATAGATTCGATACCCTTTCCAGTGCAATGGTTTGCATGCAAATCATATGTAGTAAACAGATGAATCTAAAGGAGTACTCTAGAGCAGAGTCCAGTGGATTATAGGTGAGGGCGTAATAACACGTCTAAGTACTGGCCCAGCCCAGAACTTCCAGCGGATCCAGTTAAACCCTAATCTGAGCGACGACGGTTCACGAACCGGTTTGTGAACAGTGGCACCGAAAATTTCTTTTGTGTCTCAAAACGTTGATCCGTACACGTACGTGTACGTGAACACCAAATTCAATGTATTTGGCCAGAATTCAGATGGACGGTTCACGAACCGTCCAAGTGAATATTCTGCGGGATATTTACACGGGTTAAACAACTAACTCCTTTATCTCTTAGTTGGACTGGTGCTTATCAAAATATCTTTTGTGGTCCATCTAACGAATCTCAATGAGTCAATAAGATAAAGATTATCTCTAGTCTGTTGGATATCTATCTTGAAGTGATTTTGAGATAACAAATCACTTGACAGATAAATGATAAAAGATTTCCAATTGAGATATATCTGGGGTTTCTTTGTGTGCAAGCTAAGTAACGGGTTCGTTTACATGGGCACTTGCTAACTTGTAGGTTAAGAAACTAGTTGCTTTGTCTGAAAGCAACCTATCTTATTGAGTGTTATAAATGGATGATTAAAGAACGAAAACCACAAGCATCAAGCATACATGAAGTTTCTCTGTAGAATTGATCGTAAACTCTTTGCACTTTGGTGTTAGCTTGTTGTGGTATAGTCATCCTCTATTAGGTAGCAGTTCCTCTGTGGGATTTACCTAACGGCTATAAAGACTTCTCTTGAGAGTTGGGAAGCACAGGTAGGCGACAACGTACCTTTGTGGTTGTTATCAGATTAACCTGTAACCTTGGTAACCTGATCACGTTCTTGTCTATTCTATAGTCCTTCTCTTCTGCAATAAGGATATTCAAGAGCTGATACGTTACATACAAGGTTGAAAGGAAGCAACGCACGGCTGCACTCGGTATTGTAAGACCTAGTTAGCTCCAGTTGTATAAGTATCTTAAGTGATTCTTTTTACAACTGAGGTAGAGACAAGTTGGGCATAGTTTACACGGTTTGCTTGTCAGCCCCCGCTTGTAAGTAGATTTTCGTATGACCTGGAACAATCCGAAGGAAGTCACTTTACGTATGTTAGATGGAAGAGGACAGTTCGAAACATACAGTCAGTAATTAAGGTTGCAAAGCCGGTATTGTTGACAAAAGCCTTTAACAGCAGTTAAAGCAACTCCTAGGTCTGTAAAGGACGTCAGCTAGGGGAATCAAGTGTGTGACGATCTGTGGGGGATCTAGAGACGTAAGGAGTGCGACAGTAGTCAATTCGCTTGGAGGGCTTGAGTTGGTCTCTGCTACATCCCAGACCGATCGAAGTATTATAGTAGGCTAGTGTTTGTAGACAGTACTGTGTGGTGTTCAATCTGGACGTGGTCCCGAGGTTTTCTACAGGTCGTAGTTTCCTCGTTAAAAAAAGTCTCTGGTGTCTTATGTGCTTTACTTTCCGCATTATATTCTCCGACTATATAATTAAAGCAAACACAAGAAGTATGTTATTAATAACCGTCGAGTTGGTACATAATCCATCCAGGGGATTTGCCAAGATTTATCTTGAGTTGGACTGATCATTTGTGATCCCACTCCGGTTATCAGATTTGGATATTGATTTTTGAGATCGTCCTTATCTTACCATAAGACTCACGAGCCCAAACGAAAAGTTGGTAATATTTCGGTACCCCTGCTTTTTCAAGAACAACCATCAAAGATTCTATTGGGGTGATGTTGATGATCCACCGATTTGTATCCTCGGTGATGTAGCTGATGAATATGTAAATGAATGGAAGTTTAGCTTGATTAGTAGACTGAATCTTGTTAATTTAAAAATTGATATTATTGAGTTATCATTGAGGAAGCAATGAAAACTTAAAGGTATTGTTCAATTTATTCTTATGGGTAAGGGTTTTTTATTATTCAATTAGATAATGACGCTAAAAAGAACCTCATCTGGAAGGGATATCGAAAATATGAAAATCAGGTTTGAGAATTCGTGATTGGGAAGCAAAATTTAAACCAGATTCTCAAAGATCAAATACTACTTTTGTTTGGGTTCATTCCACTGGTTTGTGTGTTGAGTATTGGAAGGAGAAAATCATTTAATCTAGAAGGCCTATTAAGGTAGATGATACTACCCCGAAGAAGGTGAGGGGATACTATGCAAGTATTCTCGTTGAAGTAGATTTGGCTAAGCCAATTTCAAGTACAGTGTGTGTGGAATCTAAATATGAGGGATTCTATCAGGCTATTCACATTCCAAAGCTTCCAAAATTTTGCAGGTATTGTGAAATTACAGGACACTTGGAAACTGAATGTAGAGTTTTTTCTTTCTGTTCTTTTTATTTTCGGGAGGTCCTGGACCTACGACCGAACTTAAAACAATTAGGCATTCCAGCCTAGGGGAAAGGCGTTAAACCCAAACCAATATACCAATGACCGAAATCTTGAACGTAACTTAGCAACTAGATGAACCAAATTCTGCCCATTTAATTTGTGTCTATAAAAAGATCATCCATCATCTAAGGCAAATAGCCGAGTTCCAACTCAGAAGCGTACCAACAATGACCAACCAAACTATCCTAAGGCAACACAGTTGACTTGTTTTGCAATAAATATATAAATTTCTTAACAATTGAGTAAATGGGTCGACTAAATATAGTTTATTGGTTACCAACCGGAGATTTGCAAAAACTAGAGCAACTAGATAAATAGGATGAAAGGATCCAGATGCCACCGCATGGAGAGCTAGAAACCGAAGATTGTAGCGTTTGAAAAGCGGTTTTTCTTGATCCTTCTGCATTAACCAACACTCAAGTTGGTGGTAACAATAAGTCAGGCGGTCGCGGTCAAGGGGAAAGAAGAATGTCAAACTTAGCCGTCAACCACACAAGAGAGTGGTTAGTCCTGTCAATGAAAGTCCGAAAATCCGATATCCGTTCTGAAAATCCGCTTTCCTGTAGGATATTATCCGACATAACAAATATCGGATGTCGGAAACGGATAATCTAACGGATATTATCCTACTAACGAAACGGCAACGGTGAAGCTAATATCCGTTACCGATAACTTGAAGGTTATTATGGTAATTTCGAGACAAAAAAATCATAAACTATCTCCATCACTCTTTTTCTTTATTGGTATTTCGTTAATGGTAATAACGAAACCCTTGATTTTTCATTTGAAAGTTGGATACAAAATCAACTCGATCTCACTTTCCACGGTTCATTTTTCATATTTCTTTCAGTGTTTTATCTAGAGATTTGAAGCTAATTACGATTGACATCTAGAGATTTTTCATTTGTTTTGTGAACAGTTCAATAGCTTTCGCGGTACTGATGTAATGGGATATTACGATAAGAAAAAGAAGAAGATCATCAACAAAAGCAGCAACGACAAATCACCAATTTGCGCTGGACCATTGCCATAAAATAGTAGTACTAATAGAAAAGAAGGTGACCTGTGGGATGGTGGATTTCATACAACTGTTAAGAAATTAGTGATCGTTCATGGAGCTGGTATCGATTCCGTCAAGTTCGAATACCATGATAACAGTGGCACCTCAGTTTGGTCTCAAAAACATGGATCTGGATTTACATTTACTTATTCCTCTTTTCATTTGATCGATCTCGAAAAAACTTCGATTGATTTGTATGTTATCAAATTTTAAGCTGTGCTAGGTGTTTGATACAGTGATATAAGTATGGATGAAATTGTGAAATACTCAGATGTATGTAATCATTCAGCTAATGAATCTGGAAACTAGTTTGATCTTAATTCTGGTTTCGGACTGTATGTAACATACATAACTTTTTCTGTTAGTATAAACTAGTTATCGGATGTTAACGAATATTATCCGTTATCCGTTACTTTAAACAAAACGACAACAGTGATTTTTTAATATCCGACGGAAATTAACGGATACCGGATATCCGATAAAAGTTAACCTAACGGAAGCGGCAGAGCCACTATCGGTTTCGATAAGTGACGTTGACAGCCCTAAGAGTGGTGTGATAAGACGAAGAGTTGCCAGGAATCCATCTTTCGTCAATCAAAGAGGTAGGTGAAGAAGAATTCTTAACCTCCTCTCAGTCTTATTTATGGCAAGTAGTGAAACTAAACATTATTTCGTCTTTTGTAAAAACTAACAACGGTTTCTCATGAAATCCGAACTCCAACGAATTGTGTTCATTCCACGTTTTTTTTTAGGGATGGGTCGTAAGAAACCTTTCTCTAAACAGAAGTTATAGCGCTGCGTTATACTGCTAGCATTTGGCCGAGCAAGAAAGGCTATGCTAGTTAGCACTGCAAGCAAAACAAAATTCGTGGTGGTCAGAATAACGGTTTCTTCTGATCCTAGAAAACGCCCGAAAAACTTGCTACAGGACTACCGAGCAGGGGAAAAATACTGGAACTTGCTCTTGGACAGTGAGATTGCCGCTGCACATGATAAATAACAGCTGCTACTACATGCTCTACGCGGGTTCACTTGCTGGCACCACCTATCTAGATCCAAGTTGTCAGCCAGCGATACGATTCAACCTTGGAAAGGGGACATGACTCGTGATTCAAGCCATTCTAAGCCTAGTGGTGATGCTCATACTAGGATTTGGACGTTATATAAGAATGGGACTCGACCACCGAGAGAGGGAGAGAAGTCACAAGGAAAGGGTGTATAGCCAAGCGGCAAGCCATTAAAGCAACAACAGAACCGACGAAACGGCAGGGCTGCCATTCGATCAGAACCATACTTTCCCTTGCCCTCTCCCAATCTCATAGATCCACTCTTTAGAAGCTCATCCGCAGACCTTGACTTCTGATTGACGCCTCTCCTATTGAGTCGTCCTATGAGTATGCCTACCCGCTTCTTGAGGAATTGTGCCTCTTCTTGTCTCTAGAGAAGATGAAAATTATCTTTGACCGGACTACTTGCTAAGACTTCCTCTCATTCTATTGTCACACAACCTCATGTGGTTCTTCAACCATTACGGCAACTCAAAGTGGAGCAAGCCTTTTCGAGCATGAAACGATTCGTTCTTATCATATGATGAAACGCTTCGACTTACATGTAAGAGGCAAAGACAACTTCCATTTCGAGGTAGGCCGCTCTGTAGTCAATTTTATCTTACTAAGAAAAATGAGTCAGATAAGAAGGAAATTGGATATTGTTCATGTTTCTTTCAAGGGTGTCTACAGGGTTAGGGTGATAATTTTTATAGTTGTATTAATTTTGTTGATAGAATTGTGAAGGAAAATGTGTGTGAGGAAGACACATACAAAATGATGATATAGTAGTAGTTGCATTTTTTTCTCCCATTTTGCAGCCAGGAGAGGTTCTTCTGGGAGACTCCATACCCTTCGGGAGATGAATGAAGATATTCTCGGTCTCATAAGGATTTTTAAATTCAGGTAAAATGGCGAAGACCTATAAGAGGGGGAAGATAAATAACAAATCTAATGAATATCACCTTGATGTTCTTGAAGAAGGGAAAATTAACTGTTATGCTGCTTCGCTTCCTTTGCTCCCTCCCCGTGTGGATTTCCATAATAGATTTCATGGTCTTGAGGACGAGGAAAACGTTGTTATGTCTCAGTTTGTTCTGATTCGGAGGTTAGTAGCTCTAAACCATCTTTTGAATCGATTTACTAAATAAGCACTAAATCCAAAGCTACCGGTTTTTTTCCCGATCGGGTATCTGTATTCAAATAAGAAAGGCTTGTCCAAACCCCTAAGTGACCATAGTAAGATTTCAGCTGCATGCTTAATTCAGTCTCTTTCCATGATGAGAATGACTTTTCCTTCTTCGTTGAATGATAGGCAAGTTGCGTTTAACAATCTTACAGACAACCACAAAGAGCATGATATTGTGGATTTTTTTTCCGCCAGAAACTAATCAAAACCTTTTATTAATAGACAAAAAAAAAAAAACGTTTACAAGAAGTTGGTTCGGAGCCTAGCAACAAGGTGAGTTCTCACCCCCTTCTGAATAATTGTCCCTAGTCTATTAAAAAGAAAATTTCCCGCTCTCGCAGAAGCGTCATGACTGGCTAAACAATTTTTCAGTCTCTCCAAAAAAACCATGATGTCTTCACTAACTCACCTAATGTCGAAAAAACCAATGTGCCAAACCCATAACCATAAGAAGTACATCTCTCCAAGTATTTGTTGCGCTTACGGGACAACATTTTCCACAACTCTTTCTGGGATGAAAGAGTGAATACCACCTCCGGTGAAAGGCGAAACTATGGTGACATCAAAGCACGTGTCATGGCATTGTCCCAGTTGTAAACTAGGATGTCGGCTGGCCTCAGTTCGCCTCCATCACGAGAGAGAAAACCAAGAGATGCTTCTTTCCTCGCTGGAATTCCTGCACGAAAGCACATATCCGCAATAGTATCCGGACAAGGTCATGTCGGTATTGTGAAAATATAATGTGAATCATTCTTCCAATTTTCTGGTGATTATGATGGATTCCAGTTTGCCTTTTTTGTTGTTATCTTTAGTTTTTTTTTAATGCGGTTTTTGTGTTTTCTGGTGGTGCTATATTCACCTCCTAATTCCCCTCCTTCCAAATAACTTCCTCCATCTAAATCTTTCATTTGAAATTGAGAACACCATCCTGAACTGTACTTACCTGAACCTAAATCCGCAGATGAGTGGTCAAGATCTGTTTGGGACTGGGAGGAGAATAGAATTTTCGTTTTCATCTTCGTTGAGGGGGGAAAAAAAAAGCTTCTGTTGGTGCGTAAAGTGCCCCTTCGCTCCAGCAACAACTTTCACGTCTAAACCATATAGTATGTGTCGTTACCACTGATATGGGCATTTTGTCCATTTAGATAATTATGGAGTTAAAGATCTAAGCCCTAGGTTACCGTTATTCAGTCTCCCTCCTCTGCCGTCCCATTCTTCTTCTCCTTCTCTTGTGTCTTCTTATTCCTTCTCTCAAATTTTTGTGTCTTCTTATTCCTTCTCTCAAATTTTTGTGTCTTCTTAACTGATCAACTCAGTGTCTCTACTTTGATTTGATATCTCATTTAAAACAACAACAACAAACACAAAAGAAGATAGTAGCAGTAGAGTTCACAATAGCAGCGACCGAAGCTCAGATTGAAGATTTTTTTTTACTGCTCCCAAATTTCATTTTGAGTGGGGAGATTTTGAAGATTTGGGGTTATTAATTAGATAAAATTTTAACTTTATTTTGAAGATTGGGGTTGTTTTTGCTATTCTTCAACCCAGATTCTTACGGTAAATTTCAATCCTCTTTTTTCCTAATGGAATTCATTTATGGAACTTTCTGGGCTCTTTAGTTTATGTATGCTAGAAGAAATGTAGCATAATTGTCTTTGATTCGATGAGATTGTGACAATATTGGAAATTGTGATTTTGTTCTGATAAATGTTGCCTTTTCTTTTTCTTTTTCAGGACATCCTTTTCTACCAAAGATTGAAGTCATAGTTTTCGTTTTTGCTTCCATTAATTCAATGTAATTTACAAATTCATATTTCCAAGCACTTGCTCATATAAAGCTGAATTTCAATACCCAAAACAAAATAATATTAGTTTAATGTTCCTTAACATGTGTACCTGTTAACTTATTACCGTTGTTCTTATTATGTTCTGAATTTCTGTTAAATTTGTTGCATTTGATATGCCTGTTACCTACTTAGTTGATGGAATGGTTTTTCTCACTCTTATATAGATGAGGGTGCAAAGGATGAAACACCACCGTAGACATCTGAGGTTTTACACCACATTTTATGGTTTCAGAGAACCCTACAAGATCTTCTGTGATGGAACTTTTATTCATCACCTTGTCAAAAATCGAATTACGGTACCCGGTCAAGCTCTTACCAATATCCTTGGAAAGCCAACAAAGCTATTCACTACCAGGTTTGGTTTGTCTGTTCTGTTTCATTTTCTCTCTTCATCTTTTCAACTCTTTACTATTTTTAATAAACTAAAACTCTTTGCTTTTTTCTTTTTCACAGATGTGTTATCGCTGAATTACATAGCTTAGGCAAGTCATATTCTCAGTCATTTGAAGAAGCTCGTAAACTATCCTTAGCGAGGTCTGTTTCTGTCTCTTTAGGTTTCGTTAACGATTTACTGTGACTTCAAATACATGAATTGTTATGCTTGAAAATTTCAATTGTTTCTCAGACTTCGCTGAATTTCATGTTCAGATGTGACCATGAGAAAAGGAAAGGTGCTGCTGGATGTATTCAAGATGTTATTGGAGAAAACAATTCTGAGCACTTCTTTCTTGCTACTCAAGACTATGAGCTACGAAAAAGGTTTCGAGAGGTTAGTTGCAAGTTGTTCCCCTCCTTATAGAAAGAAATATGCCTGTGTATTATATTTCCTTCCTATGGTACAGTTTCCATAAATTTAGACTAAAGATTTTCGACGTTTACTTGTTGGGTAAAGTCCCTTCTAAGATCATAATATGAAAAAACCTTTTTTGATCAATCCAGTCCTACCATGATAATTGTGTCTATTTGTTTACCTTATTCGTGAAATTTTGTCATATTCCTTGAGTGTGAAGGTGTTGAGCTCCGTCAATTCAACTTTTTAAGCCTTTCCTTTTAAGCTACACTGCCTTCGAAGAAATCCAACCTATAGCACTGGGGTGCAAATCCAAAGATTGGCAGTCACATTGTTCATCTGTGGAACAAGGGATAGCTTTTTGTCTAATGTTACAAATCGTTGTTGACTGTATTATCCAAGTATAAGAGTTTAGATCATCTACTTTGATTTTGTTTTAAATATCTCTCCTATATATCAAGGTTTAGCCACTACACATCTTATTTTCTTGTTAGCTGATTTTGTAAATTTATGTTTGCTTTAATTAATTTTCAATGCTTTTATACTAAGTCATACTCTTACTTGGCTTAAGATACCAGGTGTTCCTCTCATATATTGTTTAAGAAAATCGTTGATTCTTGAGCCGTCGTCTAAGTTGCAAAATGATTTTGTTAGATCAAGTGAAGAACAACGTTCACGTATGACGGAAATGGAAAAGGCGTTACTGAAGAGAGGAATAAATAAATTTGCCACTGAAGATGAAAATGCAACATCTGATGCACACGAAGCTTCAGGGGATGAAGGTATGCGGCCGCAGGATCCTTCGATAAATGTTCCAAGGAGGACTGACGGGCCTCAATTTAAAAGAAAGAAACCAAAGGTTGGAACGTGGAATCTTGCATAGTAATTGTCTTTTCGATAATATCTTTATTATCTTCAGCAGTCTCAGTTCCATTTCATGTTTTTGTTTTTTCCTAACTAGGAATGATAATGAACTAACCCCATCTTATTATTTTGCTATCTCAAGTATATGACCTGTTTGTTTTTTGTTTTGTTTTTTTAAAAGAAGAAAAAAGTTATGGCTTGTAGGCAAGTATTAATAATGTGTATATTTTTGGGGTTTGTTACGGCATTATGGATGACCAGCACAATGGGTGCATGTGCTTCTTCTAATTTACTAAATGTCATGAACTGTCTAAAGAACCATTTCACCTAATGATAAAGAATATGTAGTCAAATAATCCTTTCCTTTAAATTTGCAGGGCCCTAATCCTCTTTCATGTAAGAAGAAAAAGATTACTGAGAAGCCATCAATTGGTCCAAATAAGGTGTGTCTTATTCTTAATGTAGTTTGTAATGCTTTTGCACATTTATTTTTATAGTGTTGACATTAAGATGCCATCCACTAATATTAGTTCAGATGTTCTTCGTGCCCACACACCTATCTTTTAATCTTTCTTTCCTTTTTAAAGGCTGCGGGCAGCGTTACTTAGTAATTCTTGGCTTCTTGCATATTATGTTTCAAATATAAACATTCCAGAATAGACTTGTATCCAAGAACCTAGGGCTTATGGCAATTATTGTTAGGATTCAACATGAAGCCAATTCTTTTTCTCTTTAGCTCGCCAAATAATCATATTAGCAGTGCCTCATCCTATCAGTTCGGGATTGGTTTGGGCTGCATACGCCATGCCCAGGTTGTCTCGGTCTCATCTGAAATTGAGATATGCCTCCAATATTAATTTGGAATGTGACCTATTGGTTAGATAATCATCTGATTCTATTGATGTTGTGTAATAGGATTAAGAATTATATGAGTCTGCTTTCTCTTTTCGCTACCATTAACATTTGATAGTATAAGTCGAAAACTTATAATTTGGCGTGCTCAAGAAAAAAAGAATTGGCTTAATAGAGGTATTGAAATCACAGTTAACGTTTTTGTTGTAACTCCTACTTATATTTCTTAGAATCTTGATGGATAGGCATAATGGTATTAGGCATTGGTTAGTTATGAATTCACTATTGAATTACCTTAGCTCCGAAAATCTTTGAGTTTAGTTGTTGACTTGTAGAATGTAACACCGGAGTTCTGGTCTTTGGTTTTTATTGGGAATAGAGCACATATCAGGTCCAAAGTTCATCTTGTATGCTTAAAACTGCAGTCATTAGATCCAACGTATAACCAAGAACAAGTGAGAGCATTTAAAGAGCAT
>JAJJMA010066514.1:0-12867 GCA_023529015.1 Papaver nudicaule
TATATTATAGCATAGTTAATGAAGATGGAGATGAAATTGAAGAAGACGAGGAAGAAGAAGAAGAAGGTTCATTTACTTTTAAGGGTAATGTAGTTAATGAATTAACTCTAAGGCTAGAAGAAGAAACAGGACTTGAAGATATAATGGTGTGCACTAGAAGTACGTTGAATGGAAAACTTTATCCAATGCGATTGCATTTGCCTCCTAATAATGCTCCTATGCATGTTGTTGTTGTTCCAGCTTCATCGAAAGGTAAATAATGATTTTTCTGCTCTTTTCTTTTCAAACTTTATTCCAAGTTGATTTTAGCATTAAAACAATGTCAGTTAAAACAATTTTTGCTTGTTAAATCACTTGAGTTTCACTACATGGATGTATTTGATCCACCACAATGGCGGGTTGGCGACCACATGTAGGGTATAAAAGCATTTCTGCTCCCCATATGGTAGACCTCTGCCAACAAGACTATTTTTATTAGGTGGGTTAGGATCCTTGAATTATTGGTAGTAAGGTGGTCCCTAATTCACTGTCTAATGAACCCTACTTTCATCAATATTGTTCCAGTGATGTTGAGTTCATGTTATTTTGATCCGCATATCCATATCCGATAGTTGATATTGATTGAGATTTTCCACTGAATTTTGCTCTGTAGTGCACTTTAGTAAGGAAATTGAACTGCAAAGCATTACTACTACTAGTTCCATAGTTGTGCCTTTCTTTTCTTCCTATGAGTTAGTCGAACAGGTCTTTGAATACAGGGGTTTCTAACCCTTTACTTGTTTCTAACCCTTTACTTAGTTAAAGTTTATTCTACTAGTGGAAGGCACTCCATCTACCATACGTAGGCTAACTTCAGGACAAGTCGAAAAATTTCCTGATGGAGTCTCTTTCATTTTTAAGACTTCGCGATAAAACTCATATGAATAGACATGTTTTATGGAAAATTTTCCTCAGACTTCGGCCGGCAAAACAAATTGATGTTTTGGCCGACTTACACTACTAGTTTCTGATATATTTTCTTTTTCTTTTTCTTTTTCTTTTTTCACAGCTGCAAGAGATATGAAGCCAGGCCTACTATAAGAACCTTTGTGATCAAATTTTCCCTTTGTTCCAGTATTGCTTGCTAAAGAAGAATGAAAATGTTGTTTGTAGGCTCGAGCTTTTGACTCTCATTTGGGCAGTACACTTGTATAATCCAGGTCTTCCATTAGATTTTACCCAACTGTTTGGTAGTGGGATTATATGATTTCAAAGATTCTGTGGATACCAATCTTTATAAATAAATAAGTTATATTTTCAGTACTTGGGGTGTAATTTGAAGGAGAGAGACCATATCCAATATGCTCAAGAAAGTAACTCTTATTCGTCTGCACACCCCCAAAGTAAAGTTTTAAGAAAAACATTACATTTTGGCATTTATCATCATCATCAAACAGTGCATAAAACTTTCTAACTTACAGTATTCAGACCCCCAAAGGTGATCCCTAATAATCTCTATGCACAGATCCAGCTCCAGCAGAGGACTCGTTTCTTCTTTTGATTGTTTGTATGACTATGATGTAATCAACCGCAATTCCACCCCCAATTTTCAGAAGTATATAGTTCCTTGCAAATCCCCTAGCTGCTAACCCTAATATACTACTGCTGCTTATTCTTCTTTGAATCCGATCACCAGCTTGAACCATGGATCTTTTATGACACTTAAACTCAATAAGGTGCCTTGTACCTGTACTCTTGCGACTGACAATTTCTGAAACTAAAGACCTATTTTACTATGTTGGCTTTCAAATCTTCAACACCTACTACTACCTTTTTCAAAATTGTAGACTGCTTTCAGCAAATATTGCAAGTCTCGAGTAAGTGATTATGACTGGAGATTGGGATCACCATGTTTGAAAGAATGACCATAGTGAACTAGCACAGAAACAGCAACCCCAGTAGAGAGAATAATTGGAGATTCTCTAGGTATAATCTAGTTCATAGCTTCGAAGAAAAGAACCTGAGGTTGTAAATGCCCTCTTTCACACATGAGAATAACATCATCCCATCCACCAATTACCTGAACAAATTATAGTAGACGATAAGAATGTGATACCGGAAACTCTTGGTTTAGTTAAAAGAAACCAAAAAATGGAGCATAAAGCACCTTGACAGTTTTGTCATCATACATTGTCCACCGTTCTTGCTCAAAACTGTATGCAAAGCAGTGATAATGTTGGCCATAATAGCACACCTACAGAAGACATGACTTTCATTAACCCAATATGCAGTAACTTTCTATCTAGAAATGTGCAGCGATGACTTTCATCAACCCAACATGCAGTAACTTCCTATCTAGAAATGTGTAGCGGTAGGTGCTAAGAAAGGACACAAGTTTCAAGAAAAAGAGGGCAGGAAGGAACTATGAAATTGCAAGGATGCAGAGATGATCAGTACGGTCTATAAAAAAGCTTTCATTTTGTTATTGTTTTATTCATTGTTTCGATACGTTTAACATAATCTGCAATTCATACCACTGAAACTAGACGGTGTTTGTTCCCTGGATCCACCCCCCGAAATAGGACAGCAACATCCAACTCAGTGGTTAGAGCTGCCACCGTTGCCTTTATGTCATTCACACTCTCACACGTATTCTGCCAACCAAGCACTGGACAGTGGAAAAACAACATTAACTCTACACTGCAAAGCAAGAAATCAAAAACATTTCGAGGAGCCACTGATCACTTAACGCTTTGATTTACTAACCTGCTGTGAACACATGAGGTGGAGTTGAAAGAAAGTGATGGATGTAGTTAGGTTTTCCACAGCCACCAGACTCTGGGTCACATGCTAACTGGTGATTCATCTCAACAATATTCAAAAGCTCATCAAAAGAGCTGTCCGCACACATAATCTGCAGAAAGCAAGTTCACTATTAATAACCCAAAGACCTATAAAAACTATGAAAAATTATATTATAATTTCAACCTCTTCGCCAATGAAATGACAAATTTATTATATAGTGGTAAAGCACATCTGAGAGATACCTTTGCTGTTCGGAGAGCACTAGCATTGACGTTATGAAAAAATGAAGTGTACTTCAGATGTTTCGACTCCAATTTACAATTGTAGCAACTCATCTGCTCAAAGATGTTCATCCCAAAATGAGAATGTGCAACGCAAGCTTTGCTTGCACAATCCCAAGACCCATTTTCAACATCAATTTCACTAGAATTAGAGGTAAATGACCTATGGAGGCAGTCAAAGATTACTGCCAATACTTCAGAAGCATCATTCATCTGCGCCTGCCAGTTGTCAACAAGCTATCAGCTCTATTTTGATTAAAGAGTAAAACAAAGCTTTCACGACCTTTAATTTCAATTCAGATTTCTGCGACTGTTAAATGAGTGCTGGAACAACAATCTCGATATAACGGCAAGACATATGATTACATATTAATTGGCATTTACCTCTTGAAAGAAATTACTGTTTGGATACAAGTTGCTAAGAGCAACTCTCAAAGAGGTAGGAGCAACTGCTTCAGTTTGCGTATCTGTAGATGCCTTGCTTAAAGCCATAAAAATGTCATATAATGCACACACAGCACAAGGATCCCCAACATGAAGATGGGATAAGATTGATTTTCCTAAGAACTCCTCGCGAAACCGTTTTAAATGCCATAAGGACTGCATTTTTACAACAAAAATCTAGTGTAAGATTAAAACTGAAGTGAAAAATTACATGAACGGTCGTCGAAAGGCTAAATGCTGGAATGTGCTGACCTGTATGATGACATTCAGAAAACAGTTGTATTCACCAGCTTCATTTTTTAATCCTGTTCCCAATACCTCGGTTCCATCTAAGCTACCG
The DNA here is from genome assembly GCA_023529015.1 of Papaver nudicaule. Taxonomy (NCBI): domain Eukaryota; kingdom Viridiplantae; phylum Streptophyta; class Magnoliopsida; order Ranunculales; family Papaveraceae; genus Papaver; species Papaver nudicaule. Next base: position 3,850 of record JAJJMA010066514.1, read on the forward strand.
AAAATGATTTCACCTTGTGAAACTCTTAACTCATTTAATGCTGAGGATGTCTCTGGAGGCAACACTCTTGGTCTAGGAATTACTGATGAAAATTGGCGCGCCTGAAATGTGTCTGGGATATTACATCAAGAAAGTGCAAGAAAATTAGAATGACAGTGGATTGTTTTACAAAAAGCAAACAAATCTTCTACCCTTCCAAATGGGTATAAAGTCAAAAACTTAACAAGAAAAGTATGAACAGTAAAGGATGTGTCTATGAGTATAAAATACCAAGGCTTTGACGGACGGCTTTCTCTAGGTCGGCTTGGAACCTTTCCTCGTCATCTTCTTCAGCATGCAGTTCCCTCAGTGATTTTGCTCCATTATCAGCCAAACATGGTTCACCTAATTGAAAGCATGAAAGTTTAAGTTTCTTTCTTTTTAAAAAATAAGCCATGTCGTTGGTATCATAAACAAGATGAATCTCAGCCTTGGATACTGCATTCTTGCTAAAAGTTTGAGAGGTAAAAGAAAACTACAAACCGCACATGTATGAGACACAGATGTCCAACACTACTTACCATTACCAATATGAGTCCTATGATCCCCTGCGCCAGCATTATCTTTGATGCAACCTTCGTTTTGAAAAACTCCAGTGTCACAGGTACCTTTCTCAGAAGACAAGGATCGGGAACTCCCTTCAACAACACTGGTAGAGCTGTTACGCCGTCTACGTTGCCTACCCACACGGCGCTCAGAAGGCTGAACACCGTTGTTGGGCGATCCACCTTTGAGGACTGCAAAAAGTGAAAATAACCAATTGGACTTCAGTTAAAAGAAGAATTTACTTCACGAATAAAAAACTGAATTAGAACAAAGCATGGATGCGACATAATAAAGAGCCACGATCTACACTTAATTGAAAGGGCTGTTCACCTTGCTCAACTTCGTTTCGAGATTGACCATCTGTTCTTTTACTAGTGTGGGCAACTGAGCTTGCAGGGGGTTTTGTGGAAACCACGGTCCCATTTGTACTGCTTACAGAGACTTCTTTTGCTAAACAAGGAATGCCCACTGAAGGTTCTTCAGAGGGTTCATGCATATTTTCAGGTTTGCTATTAGAGACAACCAAACTTTCAGAAGTCAGGACCATGTTATGCCCCCTGGAGTGCACTCTGGGATTGCTATGTTCAAGTTCCTGTTTATCCACAGACAAGGCACCAGAAGAAGATGCCCCTTGGTCGACCTTGTCCAGACAATCAGGAAAATCTCCATTACATGGATCGCTTATTGGCTTATGGTATCCCAACTTCTCGGACGCATCTAAATCATAGACGACGGGATTTAACTCAACGGAGAAATCAGCTGCCATAATATCTAGCATTCTTCCACTTTCCTTCTTATGCAACTCAGCTAGGTGCTTCTGTTTGGCCTCATTCTCGATCCTCCTTTGATACTCCAGGGTCTCTTCGAGCTTTCTTTCCTCCGCTTCAAGCTCAAGTTGACACCTGTAATCTTCTTCTTCTTGTGTTAAGTCGTCACCACCAACACCACCTACGATCTCTGAATCTGGTGGACTATCAGGTGTAACAGGGAAGTGACTGCATCAACGTAAACAACAGTAAAAAAAAGGAGAAAGACGACCAGATAAGAAGTAAGGGAGGGAAGAACTTTGCATTTGTTGAGATGTAAGAGTAAGAACTACGCACGTCTCTTCCGCAGTTATTTTGTTGGGAAGCTGCTCACTGCCACCATTCACCTGCAAAATTATTGAAACGATTAGCCCCATATGAAAATTGGCACAATGAGTAAATATGAACCCCTAAAAGGACATAGAACCAAACACAACAACCTTTAGATTCTTAGCTTTTCTGTGATCCCTGTTCTTTTTCTTATCTTTCATCTTCTCTTGGTTATGTTTAGAATCACTGCTTTTGTGATTACCCTTTTTAGAATCAAGGGCAAGTTCAGCTAAAAATGCTTCTCTTGCAGCTTCAGATCTCTCTGTAGCATCTTTGTCAACTAGTTCTTCCAAATGTGCCTGGAAAGAGAGAAAGATGAACATGAAAAAAATGTCAAGCTACGTCAATCTTAGAAAGATGATCACGAATGAGCATAACATAAAGCGATAAACTGACTGGTACAGACCCGCATGAATGATTTAACAAGAGGCAGAATAATCGCCCGAAAATCGTAGGAAGATAAGGGTCCAAGCTTAAGCTCTAATTGTTGCATGCCTGTGACATTTCGCATGATCCTCGCATCAATTTTGCTGAGCTGCAGAACAAGAACCAAATTAGATATAAACAATGAGTCTAGCTGTAATGTACGCCTAGTTACACACCCACCTCTACAGATAACTGTTCCTTCTGTCTCCTGACAGCTACTTGAATCCAATTATCTGCTTGATGGAGAACATCGTACATTCTCCAGTCGTCATCTTCCCCATAATCTGTATCACATAAACGAGTAGTGACACCAGACAGACTTTCTTCATATCCGAAGGGCGCAATACTCAAGGACTGTGCATCTTTGAGAACATTTGAAAGAGCCTCCAGCTCAAACCTACTACCGGTGAACACAACATCACTTTCTCTTTCAATAAGTTCTTCTTGTCGCTTGCGAAGGACAGCCTCCAAACTACGAGAGGCAAATCTGGTAATATGCTCCCTTTTCTTAAGCTCTTCGAAGATGAGACTCTCAACTGCCTGTAAAGCTTCATCATAACTCAAATGCTCACATTTCCTCTCGCACAAGCCTTGTAAGAGGTAATGTTCCTTCTCAAGCATCTGAAGAAATTCTGATCCACGACGAGAGTTTTCTTCCTTAAGACGGATCCATGATGTCAGTTTTTCCCCGCTCGAAGGGCCTGAGAAAATCCAGGATAGCAGAGCACCGCAATCGAGTGGAAGACCATCTTCGTTGTCACTTAAGGGAAAAGGAGTTGCTGCTGCATCACCATAACTCACGGAGCAACCTTTCTTAAAATAACCAGTATTAGAAATTTCACCTCTACATAAGCGCTCATCTAAAAGGAGAAACGATGAATCCCTGCTCAGAACAACCATTTCTTTGATTTCAGGTTCTTGAGCATCACTCGGTTTCTCGTCTGTTAAGCTGGCCTTGTCAGGATATCTACTTAATCCACAAGCATGAGAAAGCTCCTGCAAAAATTTGAGAACTTTGCCAAGCTGGGATGCTCCCAAGAAACAAATACAGCGAGGTGTTTGATCCAATCCAAGGTTTGAAAGCCGTGAACCAGGAACAAGATTCTGAAGCTCGTCCATTGTGTATTGAATTACTTTATTAAGATGGCTTGCAGCGAGACATTTATGTCTAATAAGAGACTGGAACATAACGTGGATATTCTCAAGGAGTTTTGCGCGTTCGGTATCATCACATGATGGCCAAGATTGTGTGACGGGGAATGATTTCAACCACTTAGTGTTGTCATATTCCATTGATTCCAAGTTGGAAATATCGCCGTGCCTTTCGCTTTCAACTATGCTTCCATTACAATACATTGCCTTCTGGTCACCATCCATTGTAAACTCCTTCTCTTCATCAGAATCCCATGTATCTCTTGAGTACCAATTATCAGTTTTACTGGTATTCCTCCTCTCGTCATCATCATCATCATCATCATCGTTCCCGCTATAGTAACCACTCAACAGTTTAGAAGATCGGAAATTTGATCGATCTTCGGCCATTTTGAAAGCAACAGAAGAATCAACAGGTTTCCATGAGCCATATTGAAGCATCCTAGTCCAATCAGTGTCAACTTCTTGAGGCAATACTGACTGCAAATTCAGAGAGAGGCTACCCATATGCTCCCTCACCACATGCTGCATATGTGAATCACCATCAGTGAAATTCTCACTGCAGCAGCAGCATACCCAGAACTTCCATGTCTTCTTATCCTGTGCAAATAACAGGGCTTCTAACAGAGTCTCTAACATCAAACCATCCTTTGATGAACTGAAATGGGACTTGAGATCCTCGATACTCACTTGGAGCATACTTTGCTTCTTCTCAAGGGCCATTGAATCCCAAAAAGATCTAACATGATTCATCCTGTCTGACAAGGATGCAATCTTCCGCAAATTTAAATGCTTACGTCGTTCAACCACTCTGTGAGTCCCCGAAGATGAATCTAAGTCTCTACCTTCATCATTCTCCGAAGAAAGCAAGCCAGGTTTCTGTTGCAACAGCCTAGCAGCGGCTACACGCACTTCAATTTCCTTCCTTCTCTCTTCAGGTGTCTTAGTTGCTTTTTTGATCTCATTAGGCCGTCTAGCCTGAGCTAAACTAGCCTCCATAGGATCTTCGGCTATCCGTCTCACTGGAATCAACTGAAACTTTTCGCCTGTCCCATTATTAAGACTCTTCATCCAACTTGAAATCGAAGCAATGTTGGCTCTCTGAATTAGATTACGAAGTTCCTGTTGAACATAATCTATCCGCTCCTCAGGTGTTAGTAATTTGTGCTGACTCTCATCCTGCAAACTCTCCTTAGCCGGGTCGATCGGATACTGGATAGAGAGTGCCCTATCACACTCCTGAATAATCTCATCATACCCAATCTTACTCTCATTTATCGATTCTAACATCAAATTAGCATAGAAATGAGCAAACTCAATCGAATTAGGAGACAACAAAACAGCTCTTCTAGCCGACTCGATTGCATTCTTAATATGTCTTTGTTTTACATTCGGATCTTCAATTAAGGCAGCAACTTTAACACAGATTGTCCCTTGAACACGATGAATTAAACCAATACTCTCATACCTTAGACTAGCCTCTTTCATAAGTCTTAAAGCCTTAGTATGATTCCCTCTTCGCAGTGCTGTTAGGGCTTTTTCACATTCAACTTTAATACAAGCAAACAACGATTCATCTATAACATTGTTATTATTATTCTGCTCATTCGGATAACCTAGTGTTAACAACTTCTCATCTTCAACAACACCGTCTTCAACTACCTCCTCTGACGCAATTACAGTTGTGGCAGAGGCAGAGGGAGTAGCTGAAGTGGGTTTGTTTCGAAAACCAGGGTTTCGTTTCTTATGCCCCATTCTGTGATTTTTTTAATTTTTTTATACTAAAACCCTATCATTCTAACTCAATAATAACAACAAGAAATAAACGAACAGAAGCAAAAATACTTATCATATAATGGTGTTGATAATCAAACCCATTGCTGAATCTGCTCTTTCTTGTCTCAATTCTTCTCTGTCTTTGCTAGTTTCTTTCTCTTTCTCTCTCTCTCTAAAACCCTTGAACTTCCTTTATTTCTGTCTACCTAACAATAAGGTGAGATTGTTGTATTTTAAGTGAATGAGAATGAGATGGATTTTGATATTCCTTAATCGAAACCTGGAGTTTGAAGATTTGATAAAAGAAGAAGCGGAAGAGAAGATACAGAATCAACCTATGACACTCCCTTTCTCTCTCTGTAAAAGTTTTTCGAGAGAGAAAAAGAAGCCCAAAAGAGTGAAAATTTATTTTTTTGTTATAGGGCCTGCGGCCCATGGATGTGCGGTCCATATGGGTTTTTTCTTTAACCATATATAAAAGAACACTACACCTTCTATCAAGGTGATTTATCCCTAATCACGTTATTAGCACGATACTCTAACCCTAGCAGCCGTAAAGAAAAAAAAAAAAAATCCTTCAACGATGTACTGCTGATGTTGTTTGATTTTCAAGAACGCGCCTTCTTTGTTAAGCTCAATCGATGGATTCTTGAAGATTAGCATGATTCTGATCTTATATTTTCATATTATGGATGCTTTGCCAGGTATTCCCTTTTAACAAAAGAACTTTGTTTTCATAGTTTAAATTAGGGTTTCACGAATGTATGATAATCAAACATAGAAATTTCACCGTTAGATTTTCATGAAATTTTAATATGTTCAACCCAATTAGGTATTACTTACACCTTTAAAATTTCAATCAAAACGGGATTTGTTGCAATCTGTTTTTACTGATTTTAATGAATCTGTGTAAATTCATAAAAACCCTAGTTTATAACACCACCGAGAAACCTAATATTTTAGAATTCCAACCCTTGGATTATGCTGTACTTTTGGTATGTGTTACATATGGTTATTGTTGCACTACTGTAAAAATTTCATAAATATCCAACCATGGGAAGTACTCCAAAGTACGTGATATTTCCAGCTGTGTCCACAGAAATGATAATTGGAACAGTCATACGGCTTCATGAATATATTTTTATCTATCCATTGGATTACCTTGAAATTTTATTATGTTTGGAGAAACATTTTTATGAATCTTCTGTTAAAGTTTCATCATCATCGGACATGGTCTTGCTGATCACCAAAAGTGGACGATGAATCTTCCAATTTTAGGGTTAACAATACATTTGGGCCTATATGCTAATTTTCAGGATTATTATCAATGGGCCTGAGTACTTCATATATAATGGACCATATATGTGCACTATTCTTAACCGTGATCTAGTCAACCCAGTGGACCGGGTCTTGACCAAACCATGACCTAGTTAACCCAATGGAGCGGGTCTTGACCAAATAGTTGTCCGGACTTTGATTTAACTAATTCGACTCGGATTTGACATTTTATTTTTGACTCAAAAGTACTTGAGCACAATTGAAGGGTCTTTGATGTGGAAGTTTTTGTGCAGAAATGCAATACTTCCGTTATAATAAGCTGCAGACGTAATTGCGCCTTGTTTAAGATGTGGATTTAACTGAAATTGGTTCAAGCAATGCAAGGCTAGTTCCAAAGTAGTTGCGAGCTACAAAAGGTACCGGAAGACTCTCGAACGAGAGTCCCACTATGTGGAAGAAAATGATCTTACTTTCCATGGCATAAAGGACGTTGCCCCATTAATGGAAATACCTGACTTTGCTTGGGCCTAAATATTTAGTTTTCTTGGCTCTAGTATATATTTCCGTAGTTAAACATGTTTTAACCGTCTTTACTTTAGAAGTGCAGATTATTTGTAAGTACTTATCTTTCTATTACGTGTTATAGAATTTTACTTTGTTTATGATAATCTGTTGTTTAACATGTGTATTAGAATGTAAAGGACGTCTGTACGAGTAGAAAATCTGCATAGGTACATGAGATACCATATCCATCAGGTCTACTCGCACATACAGTTTTTAGTTGTGTATAATAGTCCGAAGACAGAAATGAACAGCATCGAGGATGCCATGAACAGTAATTTAAAGCTAAGTAAAGCAATAAGGATTATATAAAGATGACTTTCTGTGTATTACTAATGCTGAGATTACAAGAATTAAACCCTAAGGAACCAGAGGAGATTACAAACCTAATCTCTCTCTTGCTACTTAGACTCAACCAAACAAGAATCCAACCCCTACAATGTTTTCCAAGCTCGCCTTATATAGGCCGAGCTTGGGTGGTTTACAGCTAATAAAGACAAAAGACTCAATCGTGGTGGTGTCAGTTTCTGTCGAGTAAGGCGGTTTATACTCCGAGGCTGAATCCTGGGCTTCGGTCCTTTTGGCGTAGTCCGAATCCTTTCTACTCCGAGTCTTTACTTCGCTCAAATGTAACTTCCCTTCCTTCATCAGTCCGAATCATCGCTGCGTAATTCCTTCGGTGGTTTTACTTCCTGGATGCGAGACACGTGGTCCGAGGGGTTTTTACCCCCTACAGTTTGCCTCTTTCCTTTCCTTGTGTCGAGGACGCAAGGAGAGGAAACCTCCTTTTTTGCCACCTCTTCGTCGAGTATCCTTGCTTCCTGCCACGTGTGCATAACACGTTCTCCTAAGCTCTTGGCTTTTCACCTTCTGACCGGTGGAGTCAGTTTCTTCACTATTTAAGTTTCGCTTCTCCCTCTAAAAAATTTTTAGACCTTTCGTTTTCATCTTCCTTGGTACCGGCGGCCTTTTTCCGTGAAAATTCTTTCGCCTTGAATCTTCATATCAAACGATTCTTCCACCTTTTCCTCTTCAACCCATTGTTGTAAGTGATCCTATCTTCCATAAAGTTGACTTCTTTGGGATTTTCCCTTTTTCCCTCTTCGTTCTCCGGTTGCCTCTGCTATTTCCGTCACCGGTAGTGCTACTTTTTTCCTGCTTTCCCTCTTTTTCTATGTCGTCTGTTTCTGCCATCGAAACCGTTTCTTCAAGGCTGAATGGCTTGTATCCTGAGGAAAGGGGCTTTCGCATTGAGTCTCTTGATTCTCCCAGACTAACTCCGGCACTAGTCGAAAAGTATCAGTGCAACGAAGATGTTCTGGTAGTATCTGTTCATCAGATTATCGCTGGATTACTTCCTCCTCTCTATCGATCTGATAATCCTTTGTTTCTTAAAATTGTCTGCTCTCTTTCTCCACCTCGGGGCGTGATGCAACTAACCTGTAGTGCCATTTATCTTATTAATCAATGGGTTCTTCAGTCTGAAAATAACATTCCTGCTGAATCCACAGCGAGATATTACTACAACGCCGAAAACTTCTTTAAACATTACGAGCCCTTTCTGACTGTAGACAATGAGGTAGCTCCTTTCGGAGTTAGCTTTCGGATGGTGGCAGGTAGCCGAGACGTTCTTCCCGAAGCTTTAGTTTACTCTTTGGACGAAGACTGGTCTTCGGAGCCTATACTTCTCAGGGGACCTATACTCCGAGGCTGGAAGGACACAGGCCGATTCATCATTCGGACTGAATTCGAGATGGGTCACGAATTTGAGACTCGGCACTTGTTCTCTATTTGCTTTCTTGACGAGGAAAGGAGGTTGCTTCGTTCTTTTTCGAGCGAGAAGAAGGATGTCGCTGTTGAGCCTTCGGGCACCCTAAAGCGTCCTCGGCTTGATGAGGAGACTATGCAACATGTAACAAATACTTTCTCGACCTTTTCCGAAGTATTCATACTTGCCTCTATTTGTTTCCTGAGGAAGACGGGTCCTTATCTGCAGGGGCAGCCTTTAGGTGCCTTAAAGCGGAGTCGTGATTCGATGAAGATTAGCTATGGGGAAAGTTCTGAAGTTCCTCGGCCGCTGAAAAAGGCTGCCTTGCAAGTAATG
>JAJJMA010066525.1:0-17010 GCA_023529015.1 Papaver nudicaule
CTCTGGACAGTAGAAGACAAAAGAAAATTCTGCATTTTAAGCAAGGTGTATATTTGGTGTCTGGGGGAGACTGATTGAGTTATGTATGGTGTAGTTTAAAGAGAGAGAGAGAGAGGTCTTTGTATTATTTGATTCTTTTTGAACAGAATTTCCCAATAATATGTAAGAAAGGATTCGGTGAAAATTTAAGTTTGTATTTATGTTTTTTTTTTTCATTAAAAAGGATAACCTCATGAGTATATGGATAACACCAATTTGGAAACCTTACGGAGAATTTTCTAAAGAACGCCGATAACTGATGCCCTTCAATATTGGTCTCCAGACTCCACATACCATTGGGCTGGACCCCCTATGTAAAATATTTGCATAATGGCTAATTTGCCCTTCTATAGTTGGTGTTCAATTGTTGTTTAACAAGTTTAATTAATTTAACTAAATTATGATAATCAAATTAGTGACTTACTGATTTATTTATTTTTAGAAATTGAGAGAGGGAGTGAAGAAGAAGAAGAAGAAGAGAGAGAGAAAAAAGTCCACTTTTTTTTAAAACAACCCAACTTTTGATTCAGTCAACCAAAATGAGTGAATCAAGTCTCGAAATGGAGGTAAGGGAATCCTCTTCTCAATCACCAATTAAGATTCGGAAAAACATTAGAGGAGATCAAGGTTTGTTCAAATTCTTCAATGACTAAGTGTTGATAAGCGAAAATGATTGCTTTCTTTACAATCTGGAGCCCGATCCTGAAAATTATGAAGACCAGAACCTCCAAAGTGAAGAATCAACTGAAGGAAACAATCAGGTATGTCAATATTTGTTCTGAAATCCTTAAAATCACGCTAAAAAAATTGATTTTTGTGAGCTGTAGAAGTGACTTACGGTTTGGTAGGTGAGAAACCCGCAGTCGTAAGCACAATTTACCTTTAGATATTCATCAAACCGCAGTCGTAAGTCACTTGATTTGGGGATTTGTGAGGCATATGTGAGTGTGGAAAATACCTTCACCCTATAAAAGCATCTTAGAGGTGAAGATTATTCAAGAAGACTATCCAAGAGAAGTGTGGAATCACCAATCAGGACTTCGACGATATATGCATACAAGAAGACAGAAGTGTAGCGAAAGGAGCGACAACGACAATGTCTGAAGAATAGGAAGGCGGATCCACGTTAGCGAGTAAAGGACACTTCACAGTTTGGTGGTTGAGAAGTGGTTGAGCATTTAAGAGGAATCAGAACGGATATAGTCAGAGTTGACTCCTTGACTCAGTGGAGTCTACGTCAGCAATCGTTATCCAGAAGAAGGATCAGTCGCTAAAGACTATAGTGTAGAAAGTAAGGTCGCCGACAGACTTTGTTTCATGAGTTATTGTGTGTCATTAGTATAATATTTGGGTGTACTGTGTAAGATTTCACCATGGGATTTTACACAGTTACACTTTGGCGCTAGAAACAGGGACTTGAACTTGTTATCCTGCTTTCTTTCATCACGTTTTGTTTACTTTCATCGCATATTTCACTTGTATAACATGTGTTAGCTATAAAACTGTCATCTTTATGGTTTGTTTCCATGAAAAAAATGTTATTTTTAGATTTTTTTTTTTTTTTTTGAGAATAAAAGTTTGAAATTTTATTAGAAAAAGAAAAGAACAATCTTACATACAACCCAAAACAACAGGCCAACAGAGCCATTATTTTTAAAGCTCCACAAGGGCCAGCCTAGATCAAACTGAAACCAAAATTTCAGTTAATTACAGCTTTCCAGTTCAAAACTAGGTCCCTAAAAGAATAAAATTTGAACCATTTAGGCTCAATACCCCATACATATACAGTGCTCTTCACTTCATCGATGAGTGTCTTTACTTCCTTTGCTTTTTTTCCTGCCATAACCACTCTATTTCTTCCCCCCATAACACCCAACACACAACAAAGAACAAAACAGGCCAAAGTTTCCTACCCAATTTCTTGCAGCTCCTGAATTTCCAAGCCACTAATTCTTTCTCAATTGTTTCGGTCATAGCCCATTTCATGTGGAAAGCATTCATGAAATATCCCCAAACCTTCGAAGCTGTAGCACAATGAAGTAGAATATGTTCCGCAGTTTCTTCTTCCACCTGACAGAAACTGCACATCTTATTCACTATGTTACATCCCCTCCTATTCAGGTTATCTATAGTAGGAATTACCCTATGTATGACAGACCAAATGAAGAACTGAACTTTAGGAGGAACATGTCTTATCCAAATGCTCTTATAAGGGAAAGCTCTATTGGCTAATTCTCTGTTTTCCTCTGCATATAGCCATTGAAAACAAGATTTCACAGAGAAGGCTTTACCTGAATGACATATAATGGAATCAGCCTCCATTGATAACGCTGGTGGTGTCCCAATGAAGTTGATCAGCTGCGCAATTTAAAGAAGCTCAGGAAAGCCAGGGCAAGCATAAAACTTTATATCCCATCTTCCATTCACAATCACATCTTGAATAGTAGCTTGTTTATGTATAGTCTTCTTGTAAGCTCTAGGAAATTTCTCCATTAATCTGACCCCATCTTTCCATATGTCACACCAAAATTTTATGGTGGAACCATTTCCAATATTGGTTTCAGTGAATTTTTCAATGACACTCTTTTCTCTCTGGATAATCATCCAAGGACTCCTACCAATATTTTGCTCACTGTCTTGTAGCCAAATATCTTCCTCATTACCTTCCATTTTGTGTTGTATAACTCTTCTCCACAAGGATAGTTTCTCCTTGTGATATCTCCAAGTCCACTTAGCCATCAGAACTCTATTGGTCATCCTCAAATCTCTTAAAGCCAAACCCCCAAACTCTTTGGGTTTGCAGATTTTCTCCCATGAGACCCAATTAATTTTCTTCTTCTTTTTGGTAGAGCCCCACAAAAATTTCCTCATAATGGATTTAAGCTTCTCTTCAACATCTACAGGCATCTTAAATATTGACATATAATATACTGGTAGAGAAAGAAGAGTAGATTTGATGGGCACCAATCTACCAGCCTTGGACATCTGCCTTCTCCTCCAAGGTGCAAGCTTTTTATGAAATTTCTCCACAATTGCATCCCATATTGCTATTGCATTGCATCTTGCTCCTAATGGCATGCCAAGATATTGAATAGGCAATTTTTCTATCTGACATCCAAGCAAATTGGCAAGGTCCTTGATCTTATTCTCTGCACCAATACTAACAATTGATGACTTGGATATATTGATCCTCATACCAGTTATAGCTTTAAATGTCTGTAGTACCATTATAAGATTCTCCATCTCCTCCTCCTTAGCATCCAAAAAGACTAGTGTGTCATCTGCAAATTGCAGATGAGTCACAGTTATACTGTCCTTGATAGAAAATCCAGAAAACATCTTCAGTGCAACAGCCCTGTTCATGAGTTTGGTAAATATCTCTGCAACAATGATGAAGATAAGTGGAGATAGTGCATCCCCCTGCCTTACTCCTTTCTGAGGCCTAAATCTTGAAGTGAAACTCCCATTCACCAACAAGGAGTGCTGAGCAGATGATACACACCAAGATATCCAACCCTTCCATTTCTTGCCAAAGCCTGAAGCAGTAAACACATTATCAATAGTCTGCCAGCTAATATTATCAAATGCCTTTTTCACATCTAGTTTACATAGAACTCCTGGTACCCCTGATTTAAACCTTTCATCAATAAGCTCACTTGCAACTAGGATGCCATCTAATATCTGGTTCCCTTGAATGTAGGCACCTTGATTATCAGATACTAACTTGTATGCCACTCTCTTTAGTCTGACAGATAACAGTTTAGAGAGAATCTTGTAAATGCTACCAACAAGGCTTATACGTCTACAATCCTTAGGAGTAGCAGCTGTATCTTTTTTAGGAAGCACATTAATGACCCTCCAGTCCAGCTTCTCATTTTCATAAAATTCTTTCACAACTGCCATCAAATCTGATCTTATGATTTCCCAAGTAGCCTTGTAGAATTCCATAGGATACCCCTCAGGACCAGGACTTTTATTATTCTTGAAACCCTTTATGGTACCTAATACTTCTTCTTCTTCTATCTCCCTTTCAAGCCATTGTCTGTCTTGCTCTGAGATTTTAAAAAAAAGATTATCATCCAAATGTGGCCTGATCTCATGCCGTTCCTTGAATAATTCAGTATAGTAGGATAAAAACTCTTGCTTTATCTCCACTTGATCAAAAGAATCAGCACTGTTAATGACTAATTTATGTATAGTGTTTCTCTTCCTTCTTCCATTTGCTAGAGAGTGGAAGTACCTTGTGTTATCATCACCTTCCGCATAATACTTAGCTTTAGCCCTTGATAATAACTTCCTCTGCTCATCAATACTGATGGATTTTAATCTAGCCTTTAACTCAGTTCTTTCATTATAATCATCTTGAGATAAAGAATCAGATTCCTCTAGTATATTAAAACCATCCATCCTTGCAATAATATCAATCTTCTCTGCATAAACCTTGCCAAATGTATCCTTTGCCCATCTTTTTAAAAGAAACTTCAAATTTTGTAGTTTCTTAGACATGACATAAGCAACAGATCCTTCAAACTTCATCATTTCCCACCATAATTTTATATTTTCCAGAAAAGTAGGATGAGCAATCCAAAATGCTTCAAATCTATAAGGTGGATTGAATCTTACTATATCTTGAGTACCTAGCCATATAGGAGAATGATCTGAAACAGTCCTTGAAAGCAAAATTTGCACCACCTTAGAAAAATGTGCTTCAAATGCTGGTGATACTAGAAACCTGTCAAGCCTACATAATAAAGGATTCCTCTTCATACTTGACCATGTGAATAAACCTCCATTCAATGGAAGATCAATGAGCTCCTGATTCTCCATGAAAGCATTAAAGAATTCCCTCCCCCTTCCTGAACCACCAAACTTATTCCTCTCCCAATGTCTTCTAGTAGCATTGAAGTCTCCTCCAATCCACCAAGCTTCACACACCCAACCAGTGAGATCATCCAATTCTTCCCAGAATTCAAATTTAGCTTTGTATTTACAAGGTGAATAAACATTTGTAAGACACCAAACAAAACCATCATTTCTGCATTTAAACTTCTGACTCAAAGTATTTGGCCCATAGACTTCATCAACACATTGAAGTGTATCATCATCCCATATTGTGATTAATCCTCCTGATAAACCTTGTGAATGAATATATCTCCATTGGTTATTGCTACTACCCCATAAATAATTTATTAGCCAGTTATTCACCTTCATCATTTTAGACTCTTGAAGTAACACACAGGTTGGCTTCATCTTTTGAATTAAGTCCCTCAGTGCATCAATCCCCTCCACTGAGTTCATCCCTCTAATGTTCCAAGAGCAGATTTTAAGATCCATATAACTATGTTATCCCCTTCCTTAAAATTTCTAATCTCTCCATCTTCAAGTTGCATGGCATCAGAATTTCTCCACTTTTATCAGAATATTTTTAGAATATTCTAAGTCATATGGTGTAGGTATGGTCTGTTTCCATGAAATAATGATGTCTGTGGTATGTTTTAAGTTGTGTAATGTTAGTAGTTTGTAAAAGTTTCCCATTTTGGGGTATGTTTTAGTTTCAAGGATACCATCTCTTGCTTGTTTTCGCCTAAGAAAGGGGTATTATGGCAAGATCTTGTTTATTTATAGTAAAGTTTGTTCTCATAAATACCTTTTTATGCCTTGCTAGTTTGTTCTTAGACTATCATACTCTTTGTGGTAATAAGATCTAGGTTGTGATTATTGTCCATCATTATGTTTAGTTACATACAAAAGGTATATTAGCTTAGGTAGCCTTGTTTTGGTTTTCGAATCTTTTTCGTATTATGATAAAAGTGTTCCCCAAGTCTTTCCATATGTGATAGCCGTACGGTTTTAGATCGAAAATTTTCTTGTCCTTACAAATTTTGTGTGTTTGTGAGATTTTTGAAAAAAAAATACCATTTTAGTCCTTACTGACATATTTAGGTCACATTCTCTGCATAGTACAACTCGATTTATAACTTTTGTCATATTTTCAACAACATTCTGAAAAGTTTTTCAACTACCTCCACTAACTTGCTTGGCATTTACTAACAGTACGATCAGCTTAATACTGTCAGGGAGAGTGCATTTGTTTTATCTTGCAGATACTCGGCGAATGGGTTCCAAGAGTAAAGGCAACCAGGTGTCGACGAGTAAGCTTCCGAAGTATCCTCTGAAGGGATCAACCGTTAGTGTTTTCTAGCCAGCACAATACCAGAAGCAGAGCGATGCAACATCCAGGTTTTGGGAACTCTTTTTTCACGAATGAGGACTCGGTCCAGCAGTCGCCAGCACAGCAGCAGCCTGACCTAGATAAGGTCACAATGCTGGATGAGACTCACCTCGATGAAAAGGATGCAGTAGGTGAAACAAACAGTCTTTTACAAAGGGTTGGTAAAGGGGTAGACACAGGTGTGGTTGGCGATACTACTAATGAAATTGGTGCAACTCAGAATGCTGTCGGCAATGCTACTAATACAGTTGGTATAACTCATAATGTTGTAGGCAATGCTACTAATACAGTTGGTGTAGTTGCAAATGTTGTCGGCAATACTGCTAATACGGTTGGTATGGTTCCAACGGTCGTCGGCGACCCAGTTACTGAAATTGGTACAACTCATAATGCCAATGACGACAGTACAGCAGCGACACCCATCTTAACTCCAACCCGACCCATAGTAATTCCAGGGGATAATGCAGGATCTACCAGTGTTACGGAGACCATGTTACAGAAGTTTCTTGAAGTTAATACTAGGAATGCAGCACAAATGCAGTTGCAGTTTCAGATGAAGACTGTCCTTCAAAGTCAAAGAGAGTTAATGGCGGAAAACAGAAAATTTATGCAAAATCATAGTAGGGGTCGTTCATCTCAATCACACCCTACCCGTAATTCTGAAGAAAAAAAAAAATCCAAGACAATTGAGATCTCTAGTTCAACGGCGAAAAAAGGACAAGAGAGTAAGAAGGGTGAAGCAGCCAAGAAAGATGAAGCAGCCAAGAAAGATGAAGAAGGTTTTGACGATTCAGGGAAGTTAGATGGATTGAACAAGTCTGTGAAGAGAGAGATACGGCAACTAAAACAGCAATTTGCAGCTGCGGTTGATTCGCCGAAAGATGTCAAGTTAGCAGCAACACCCTCAGAGGCAAAAAAGACACCTTTCACAGGTAAGATCACATATGGACACATATCTAGGAAGTTTTTCATGCCAACCTTTACGTCGATCTTTGATGTAATAGGAGACCCAGCTCAGCATTTAATAAGCTACAAGTGAGACTTGGGGGCATGGACAGATTCAGACCCGATAATGTGCAAGACATTTCATGCTACCCTTAAGGATGAGGCTTTGGCTTGGTGCGATGGATTGAAGGAGGATTCGATTGGTTCGTTCCAAAAGTTAAAGGAAAGTTTTTGATCACATATATTCAAAACAATCGAAGTCGTACATGAGTGGAAAAATTGTTTGCTATTAAGAAGCGACCTTCGTAGACGTACAAAAGTTTGATTCTGAGATAAAGAAAAAGTAGCAGTGAGGTAGGAACAGCCGTCTCCGACAAAGAAAAAATGCGAGCATTTACTAGCTCTATGGAGACAACAGATCCTATGTTTAAGGCTTTATATTGGGATCCACCAAAAGATATAAAGGCGATGCGTATTAAGCAGAACGAATGGATGTCCTTTGAAGAAATTCAGGAAGAAGAAATTTGCCAAAAGAAGGAGAAGGCGAAGCAAATTCACTCAATCAACAGTTACTCCCCTACTGAGCAAGAAGAAATAAAGAAAGAATGGTTCAAGATGGAGCAGCAACGACTATCAAAAATTTCATCCTCGGCGATTGTGGTTCCTAAGACTTCACATAAGAAGGTGCAGCATCAGTCTAACGACGACCAGCAATGGAATTCAAATAAGCGAGATAATTATGAAGGAAGAGATAGACAAGATAACATGGGTAGAAATGATGGCAGAGGTGGACGAGATAATCAACGATTTGGAAATGGTGATAATAGGCATAACAGCGACAATCGAAAGTTCGGCGAGCGTAGAGCAGGCCATCCAAATTTCCAAGATGCAACTCTTCCAAAGCTTCGTGTTTCTTATACCGATGCTTGGGGAAAGATTGAGAATTCCAACTGCAGAGACGACATTCGATATCCTCACAATCGGGGAAATCCCCAATATCCTCCAACTAATACTAACCTTTTTTTGTCAATACCATCATTTCCATGGCCATTCTACAGAAAACTGTACAGGGGTGCAGCGACAGGTCACAGATTCATTCGCCAAGGAAAATTACAGGTGTTCCTCGAGTTGCCGCCACCACCACCAATTATGGTACGTACAACCAATCCAGACTGTCCCAATGTCAAATGTGTTTGAGGTGAAAGTTAAGTGAGATCTCGTGGAACTAGATTGTTTCTCCATTGTGCATTCAAAGATCACCAGAAACGAATTTCACAACAACATTATGTCGAGGGTGCATAAGCGTGATAGATCAGGGAAGGAGATGTGCAGTGTCGCCGTCAAACAAGCACCGTTAATAAAATGGATGAAAGCTCATGTGTGTTTCTCTGCTGAAGAAGTGTCAGTGGAAGGAAGGAATCATAATGATCCTTTGATTCTGACAATTCAAATGGAAAAATTCAGAGTTCCTAGAGTACTTATCGACCCAGGGAGTTCAGTTGATATTCTTTCAATTCAGCTTATCAGGCTATGAATTCAAAGGAATCGCTTGTAAAGTCACTGATATCGATTTTCTACAAGCCGTAAACATGCATGGGAATTCTAAATGCTATTAAATGCCCTCACTTACGTCTACATGGTAGATACTTACGGCTACACATTTTGTGAGTAAACAAACTTGTTACGTCTGAAAGTTTGGTAGAACAAAGGGGTCGTAAGTTTGGTTACGACCTTTAGTTCTACCAAACTGTCAGGCGTAAGTTCTACTGTCTACCAACTTTTTTTATTTGAAGACTACCTACGTCTGAAAAACCATGACTTATGGTAGACATACTTAGAGGGTTTTTTTGGCTTTTTTGAAAATCATTAGTTACGAGGAAAGACGATTCTCGGCCGTAACTTAACTTACGTCTGCGTGAGATAGCCGTAATTCAATATACGTCTTGTTTTATTTTACTTTATTCGGCCGTAAGTTTACAACAATTAAATGTTTGACACTTTGATGTTTTTTTTTTTGTAGATCGTGCCCATAGTTGCTCCAACGGGAGATCAACCAACATCAAACTTTGTATTTCATGACAATACCGATCAGTACCAACCATTTGTTAACACCATAGTAGGTTTCCACTAATATATATATATATATATACACGTGTATAAATATTTTCAAACGTATTGTTCTCTAATTTGTTTATTGGGTCTACTGTAGACATGGTTGGATAAGGAAGAAGTCGTAGCATGGGCTATTGCACATGCAAGAGAGAAGATATGCTTGCTAGTCAAGAAAAGTTGTGTGAAGTATAATTGTTTTCAAATGGTGTGCGAGTGTAGTGTTTTTTTTAAGAGTCTTTCGAAAAAGGGTACCGTGTCAAAGCCTAAGACATCAAGAAAGTGTACTAGCTTCAGAAAGAAGACGAACTGCCCTTTCAAACTACAATTTTCTCTAGACAAGAAAAGTGGGTTATGGTTTTTGAAGATGGTCATAAGCGGTTGCCATAACCATGATCCACCGGAGAGTTTTCTAAAAGACCACAATTCATTTCTTCTGGGCCAAGAAGACAACTAAAAGCAAAAGATACTTTTCTAATATCCTATTTGGGTAAATGGCCTAAGGTCTAGTCAGTTGATGCAGTAAAGATTTAGCCATATACCTTTTTCATTTTGTTTATGTTTAGACTCTCTCCACGAAGATCTAAAACAAGAGAGAAGCAATGATTAAAAATAAATACATGTACCTTCTTAGGATTTCCATTAAAACCCAACCATATTTTATGTTTCAGTCGATGAAGGCATTAGTGTTTGTGGTGGTGATGGAGACGAACGATGGAGACGGACGGTGGAGAAAGATGATGCTAAGATGTTGTTGTTGATGTTTCTGGTGGTGAAGATGGCGAAAGAATATGATGTTGTTGATGGTGGTTTTGGTGCTGGAGGAACATATTGTGAAGAAGGAGAAATTGATGTTTGTAGGGTGAAATGATTTTTTGGAAGAAGGATAAGTGTGGCAAAGGAAACGAATTTCAAAGGTGAATTTGTCTATTTTTAATTGACGTGGCATCGTCTTTTTCATCCCACCTAAATTTTAGTCGTCCACCACGACCTGGTTTGGTCGGAAGGATTTCTGTCCATATGACTTAATATGAGAAACATAATAATCAAGTTTCACAAAAACCTTTTAGACTTATAATCCCCCGATTTTCTTATTCTCATGAATTCCGGGGTCCGAGAGTGTTTTCAGTTTTCCACTTTGCTATATTGGCATGGTGATGCAAATGAGTTTGCAATAGCCTATATGAAAGATGACCAGATTGTTGTAAGTAATACAATCTAAAAAATGGTTTATTTTGCTGCGCTTTACCACATGACCTCCAAAATTTCAAGATAACCCACCGAGCTTTATCCCACCTTTCAAAACGGATGAGGTGATGTGACTACATCGAGATATAATGTTGGTCTGATCTAAAAATTGGCTACAGTTGGATCATGGCCTAAGAGAAATAGTGAAATAAAACTCGGTCATTTTTTTTTTTTTTTGTTAAAGCTTCATTTTATAGAAGTTATTCACGCATTGTTCGAACATTTTTATCTAGCAATATTATTATTATTCATGCATGGCATTCTATATGATAGGTTAAGTTGAAATTATCAACAGTTTTTTAATCCAAGTTTGCAGTCTCAGTTTTTTACTAAATTAAGATAAACACTGCCATAAATTTGATAGATTAGATGTATAATTGGGCGAAAAGTTTCATCTGCAACTCAGTAGCATTTTACCTTAGATTCATGGCATTCTAGCAACCAGATGCATTCCTATCATCGTGAAAAATCAATCAGTCGTCTTTTAAAATTATCCCGAAACTAGTTCTCTCTTATCCATTTCTTTGAAAATCAATCAGTTGTCTTTTTTCTTTGTTTTCATTTATTTTTTCATAAGTTATGGCTCACTAATTTTATTTGTATTCCTTTGCGTTTGCAGTTAGATCCAATCCTTCAAATGGCGTTTGCCTCGTATCAATCAGTGGAATACGCGTTTGCGTTCATTGGCATTATACTAGTTTTAGTAATGAAGTTCCAGCGTTTGCTACCCAGGTCTATCAGAATCGTGCAAAAAACCTAAATCCATTGTTTCTCCAATACTGAGTTTGTTAACAGATCCAGTCAAAATTCTTCCCCCCACTGGCGTAATTTTCAAAATTCAAAAAGCTGGAGGAAAAAAAGAAAACACAGTCAATGCAGATTTATTCTTGTTATGATCTTCTATACTCTTTCCATATCTGGCAGATTTTTTCCAACCGGGAATAATGGAATATCACTAAATCTTAGCAGCCAACCAGCCAAATATAACAACCTTCCTTATCACCACAGCCGCATCCAACCCTTATCGTCAATACCCCTTTTCCCAAACCCTAGCTGCATAATGCAGAAAACTAACTCAGCATCATCATCAGCAACAAAAGGTGTAATGCAGATAACCAATAAACTGCAGGAAACCATTCTGATGTAGTACATCTTTAGAGTTGCATTCCTTAGTTATGCATTACGTATTTTATTCTACTCTTACGAGTATTCCTTGTTTAGACAAGACTCTTTTACTTTCCTAGTTTAGGTTGGTTTCCTTTATTTCTGTTTTAGTCGGTTATGTAAGCCTATATATAGGCCAGTTCTCTTAATGAGAAGACACATCTTATTATTATTAATTATTATTCAAAACCCTTGATTATTACAATCAATTATCTTCCAGTTTCTGACGAAACTTCTTTCTCTTTAACAAATATAGTTTCTGACAAAACTTATTTGTTCTTCACCTTTTTGTCCGCCTTTAGTTGGTATAAGAGCAACAATTCTAGATTCTCATCTAGAACTCGATCCTGATACCTTAGCTTCCGCAACCCTAGATTCAAAAAAAAAAAAAACTAATTTTTTCTTTCTTTCTTTTTTTTTTTTTTTAGAAAAATCACATATTATTAATCTTCAAACCGTGTTTTTTTTTAGCGCAATGGCAGATAAACCAGTTATGCAAGCAACTCTTGATGATGCAGTTAGTAAACTTGAAACAAAAATTGAAGAAAGTGTCAAGAATCTTACAGAAACTTTTGAAAAGAGGTTTACGATGAATGAAAACTTTTTTTTTATTAAGATGGCAAAACATATCGGTATGAAAGAGGAAGATATTCCTGGATACAAAGGAAAGAAAGAAGAAAAGAAAGAAGATGAAGAAAAGAAAGACGAGACAAAGATCATTAAACATTCTTTCTGTCACGGCACATATATTCCAGATGATGTTAGACGTCAGCTAAAATTGAACAATCAGTTAGAAAGCTTTCTTGACAACCCAAGAAAGAAGATAGTGGTTCTAAACCTTGACAGTGATGAAGAGGATAAATTAGAAAAAGATCAAGCAGAGAGATGGACAGAAGACGTAAGATTGAAGTCTGGTCAGAGTCCTTACGGAAATCTACCGGAATACAAGTTAAAAGCCGACATCCCTAGCTTTCATGGAGGTTTGCAAATTGAAGAACTTTTAGATTGGTTTTATGAAGTAGAATCATTCTTCAAATTCATGGATATTCATGAAAGTTATCAGGTAAAGCTTGTTGCATATAAACTCAAAGGAGGAGTAGCAGCTTGGTGGGAAAAACTTTGTGACGATCGAGACAAGTATAACAAACCTCCTATACGTACTTGGAAGAGAATAAAGGAGTTGTTAAAAGGTAAATTCTTACCAAGGGATTATATGCAGCAACTATTCATTAAACTACAAAACTGTCGACAAGGAGCTAGACTTGTTGAAGTTTATACAGCTGAATTTTATGCTCTTGTTGCTAGAAATCATTTGAATGAAGAAGAAGAACAATTGGTTGCACGTTATATTGATGGTTTGAATAGACTCATTCAGCAAGGGATGACTCAATCTGTGTTCACTATGACTGAAGTCGTTCAACAAATTATGAAGGTAGAAAGTCGTGTTTTACGTAACTCAAATTCTACTTATCAAAGACAAACGCGAATGCAGAATTATAATAGAACTGCATATCCCGGAAAGCCGAACTATTTTCATACTGCAAGTCCAGAAGATTCGTATGGTGCTCAAGCAAATCAAGAAGAAGCTAGGCAAGTTAAGCAACCAGCAATCAATTCCTCCTACAAGCAAACAACACCTCTGGTTGACAGTATACCTTTGAATATACAACCACCAACTCCCGGTATCCGCGCTAAATCACCACAGTTCCCACCAAAACCTCAGAATGCTTACACCAAGTATCGAGGAGATAAGTGAAACAAGTGTGGCCTAACTGGTCACAACTCCAGTGATTGTCGTAAATTTCATGGGTACATTGGTGAAGTCCAGGATCATGAAGAGACATAAGAAGAAGGATGGGACTATGGAGAGCAAAATTATGAGCACATGCATGAATCTTATGACACGGATTTTCGTGGCATGATTCGTCCTATATTGCTTACTGAACCATGTCTTTCACAAAGGCATAGTATTTTCAGATCTCGGTGTTTTATTGGAGAAGAATGTGTTAACATGATCATAGACAGTGGAAGTACAGAGAACTATGTGGCTGCCAATATTTTAGAACAATTGGGTTTGCCAGTTACACCTCATCCAAATCCATATTCTGTGGGTTGGATAAATAGTTCTTCTACACAAAAAGATAACCCATCAATGTCTAGTGAAATTTTCGTTCCCTGTATATGATGATTACGCTCTTTGTGATGTGATAAACATGACTGCAACACATTTACTTTTGGGAAAGCCGTGGCAATATGATATCCAAGATACTCATGATTGTCATGAGAACACTTATACATTTGAACATGATGGTCTCACAAAGGTGTTGTGGCCTATTCGATCTTCTTCAGCTGTAAGTGCACACTCAGACCGAGATACTACTGCGTTAGTTGGTACCATTGCTCGTTCTTCGAAGCAAACTCATTCTTTGAGTTCACATGAAGTTACTAAACCTATGGTGGAAATTCCTGAAAAGCCTTTCCTTGGGAAATTTGTCATAGTTTACTTTGACAACATTCTTATTAATTTATAGTCGCAATGAAGAGGAACATCTTGAACATTTATCTCAAGTGTTTAAGGTTTTACAAGAGAATGTACTATATGTGAACTTAAAGAAGTGCACTTTCCTCACCAACAAAGTTACATTCTTGGGTTATATCGTATCTAGTGACGGTATTTCTGTGGATGATTCTAAGATCAAGGTAATTGTTGATTGGCCTACTCCTACTTCATTACGTGATGTACGCAGCTTTCATGGGTTAGCTTCTTTCTACAGAAGGTTTGTGAAGGATTTTAGCACCATTGCTTCTGGGTTAACAGATTGTTTGAAGAAGGAAAATTTTGAGTGGACTGAAGAAGCAGACAAAAGTTTTAATTTACTCAAGGAAAAGCTGTGTAGTGCCCCTGTTCTTGTTATGCCAAACTTTGATAAACCATTCGAGATTCATTGTGATGCTTCTATAGTAGGAATTGGCGCGGTTTTGTCCCAAGAAGATCATCCAGTTTCTTTTTACAGTGAAAAGAATTCAGATACAAGAAAGTAGTGGTCGACTTATGAGCTAGAGTTGATTGCACTTGTTCAAGCATTGAAGCAGCGGCATCCTTATCTCATTCACAGTGAGTTTATTGTCAACACTGATAATCAAGCTCTCAAATTTCTGCAAACTTCAGCTAAAGTTAACAGAATGCATGATAGGTGGTTATCTACTATCAATCAATATACATTCTCTATTCGGCACAAAAGTGGAAAACTAAATCAAATAGCTGACGCTTTGAGTAGACGAGCTCATCCTTTAGTCACTCTTAGACATGAAAGTGTAGCTTTTGATTTCTTGAAGGATATATACAAGGATGATCCAGATTGTCAGACTCTGTGGGAAAAATGTGGATCTTCTACGGGGAGTATTGATCGATTTCTTATTCAAGACGGTTTTCTTTTCAAAGGGAATCGACTATGCATTCCTCAGTGTTCATTACGACTTCATCTTATGTAAGAACTGCATGGCAGTGGACTTGGAGGACATTTTGGACGTGATAAAACCATAGCTATGGTTGAAGAACGCTACTTTTGGCCTTCCTTGAAGAGAGATGTTCACAAATATGTTCAGAAGTGCATGGTTTGTCAACAGTCCAAAGGAACAATACAAAACACAGGTTTGTACACTCCTCTGCCGGTACCAGATGCTCCATAGGTTGACATTAGTATGGATTTTGTGCTTGGTTTACTACGTACTTCCAAAGGGAATGACTCTATCATGGTTGTGGTGGATCGTTATTCGAAAATGGCCCATTTCATAGCTTGTAAGAAGACAACAGACGCATCCAATGTTGCTTATCTGTTTTTCAAGGAAGTGGTACGCTTACATGGAGTTCCAAAGTCTATTACGTCTGATAGGGACACTAAATTTCTGAGCTACTTTTGGAAGTCATTATGGATGCGTTTGGGAACAAAATTACAATAGAGCACTACTGCCCATCCTCAAACTGACGGCCAAACTGAAGTGGTTAATCGTTCCTTAGGGAATCTGATTAGAGTTAAGCTTATAGAAGGCAAGGAAAAACAATGGGACAATCTCCTCCCACACATGGAATTTGCTTTTAACACATCAGTCAATAGGTCTACAGGTAAGACACCTTTTGAGATTGTGTATTCTAAGGTTCCTAATCATATTTTGGACTTGGTAGTACTTCCCAAACTGCAGCCGTCTAGCTTAAAAGCAGACAACTTGGTTGACAAAGCTTCACAAATACATCAAGAGGTGAAGACAAAGCTTGAAGATTCAAACGCCAAATACAAAGAAGCTGCAGATAAACATAGAAGATTGAAGACTTTTAAAGAAGGAGAATTTGTGCTTATTCATCTACGAAAGGAACGTTTTCCTACTGGGACTTACAACAAAACAAAGATGAAAAAGTATGGACCATTCAAAGTTCTGAAGAAAATCAGTGATAATGCTTATGTCATTAATCTGCCACCAGATTGGAACATCTCCAATATCTTCAACGTGCAAGAGATTTTCACGTTTCATGGAGAAAATGAAATCCTATTTGTTGAATAACTCGAGGGCGAGTTTCTTTTAAGAAGGGGGGACTGATGTAGTACATCTTTAGTACTGCATTCCTTATTTATGCATTACGTATTTTATTCTACTCTTACGAGTATTCCTTGTTTAGACAAGACTCTTTTACTTTCCTAGTTTAGGTTGGTTTCCTTTCTTTCTCTTTTAGTCGGTTATGTAAGCCTATATATAGGCAAGTTCTCTTGATGAGAAGACACATCTTATTATTATCAATTATTATTCAAAACCCTTGATTATTACAATCAATTATCTTCCAGTTGTTTTAGGTATAAAACAATATTGAGAATCTGAGGGGTAAAGTGTGAAGTGTGATGATGTAATATGAAGTTGTAATGGTATTCAAGAGGTCAAGATCGAACAAGACTCGCCTAAACCAAGAAATGTCCGTTCAAGTATTGCTTCAGTTACAAGAAGAGGAAATAGGGTTGGTTTCAGGGAGGGAAGCAGAGAAAGATGAGATCAGAGAATTGCTATGATTTCTGTGATATTGTGATTAAAATTGCTAAAAGAATGGATATTCAGTTCTCACTAGATATTGAATGCTGAATGAGAAGATTTAACCAATTATCGATGAGATAGATTGATTATACTTGCACTGAATTGAACTGTTGAACTTGTCTGTTCTTGTTGTTGTGTTTCCAAACTGGTCGAGTGACCTATTTATAGCAATAGAATTCCAACTGATCTCGTAAGAA